>APFE031346727.1:85271-109924 GCA_000404065.3 Pinus taeda
TTGGGGATGAATCTATCAGAAGTCCAAAAGCACAGAATGGAGCAGCTGAATGAGCTAGATGAGATCAGACAAGATGCAATTTTAAGGACTGATCTAGTTCAACATCAAAGAGCTAAGTGGCATGACAGATATATTAAAGAGAGAAAGTTTCAAGAGGGAGATTGGGCTTTACTGTTTGATTCTAAGGTTAAAGACTTCAAAGGAAAGTTTCAGACTCATTGGCTTGGGCCAAATGAGATTGATAAAGTCTTTAACAATGGAGCAGTAAGAATCAAGACCATTGATGAATTTCAGACTCCTCTTATTGTGAATGGCCACCGATTGAAAATTTATCATAAGCCACTTTCCAAAGAGGAGTTTGTCAAAATATTCCAAGCGAATTCTGCAATAAGGCTGGTGGAGAAGAATCCTTCTCCCCCATCAGCCTAATCTTTGTTTCTTGTAGTTTTTGAAAAGAAAAAAAATGTGTATAAGCCTGAAAACCAATCATGGATTGGCAGTCTTATACAGAAAATATAGAGTGAAAATCAGGGACACCTGACACTCTATATTTTCCAAAAAAAAAAAAAATCTCCTCTCCTTTTCTTTCCATCTTCACTTCATCTCACTCACCCATTTCATTTCACCTCCATCTCATTCTCATCTCCATTTCACTTGATTCCACTCCATTGTCACTTCATTCTCATTCCATTTCATTCATCAATAAAAGTCCCCCTTTCAGGACTATTTTCATTCAGTTGGTTTTCCTCTAGTTATCTTTGTGCAGTTCAGGGGGTGCTGTCTCAGTTTCCGCAGCTGGGAACCGTTTCCGCAGCGAGAAGCAGTTTCCGCAGCCAGAAATGATTTCCGATGCCAACATCACTCTATTTTCAAAAATACAATCAACGGTTAGTGCCAAAATCATCAAATGCAGGTGTAATTGAGCTAAATACATGGGGCATCTCCAAGATATCAAAGAAGAGCAACTGGTTAGAAACCTTGAGCAAGAATTGACAAAGTTTCCAAAGGTATGATAAAAAATCTTTATCAAATAACACTTCAAGTCATAATTATGTATAGTTATTAAACCATAACCGGTTCTCCTATGTGCAATGATTTAATATATTAACCCACTATCATTCTTATTCCGCAATATCACTCCACACACCTCGCATTCATTTCCCTAACGGTCTTATGATTACTTCGAGTTCAAACTCAAGAATGACTGCACTTCTATTTATTACCCGTACTCTTAAGACGTGACCTATTGTGTTACGGCCCTTCTCAGCCGTAATCTCCGCAGCCGTCTGTTGAGACGTGTAAAATCTCATACAGAGTCATTCGACCCGAAAGAATCCTACCGTTACTCCACTCGCTTATCACTCCACTTATACCATACTCCTCGCATACATTCACATTTCATTTTATGAACTCGTTTACCACTGCTCACCCACTGTTCCTCCTGTGATTCGGGTATTTCTCTATTTCCAACTGCAGTCACTACAGTTTGCTCTAAACTTTGATTGCAGCCACTACAGTCTATCCTAAAAACCCTGTAACAGAGCTATTTTTCCTTAACCCTCACATGCAGAAGAACTCTCAGTGGGATTTAAAACAGAGGATGGGAAAATTGCTGAGAGACGAGCTGGAAGGACCGAAATACTTGGAGGGTTATCCTCAAGTTAAAGAATTGCTGAAGAAAGTCAGATGGCTCTGATTTATCCATAATTTTAAAGGGTATAACAAGGAGGTGACCAAAACTTTTGCGAGGTCCTTTAATGGACAAAAAATGGAGGTTGGAGACTTGAAATTCACAGTGACCGAGGCCACAGTAGCAGTTGCCACAGGCCTACCTCAAGAAGGTGAAAGGTGGTTTAAAAATAGAAGTGTGGACGATCAAATATGGAGAACCATGCTACAAAACCAAGGTATGGATACCACTGTATTTACAAGAGGCATCCCTGTGCATGTATTAAAAGAGGAATGGTCTAGTCTACTGTTAGTCATCCAGAAATTTATCACATGTGAAGGTCATTTTGGCTCTATGTATATGTATCATGTCAGGATGATGATGAATTTCATAGATGGTCACACTCTTAATTTGCCTCATTTTCTGCTATCAAGTTTGAAAAAGATGAGTGTTACGGTTCAAAAACATGTAGGCAATATTGAACCTCATCTTTACCATCATGGGCTCATAAAAATTCTTATTGAGGATCAGTTGAAGAAAACTAAGGATACATGGGAACATTTCCTTACAAGAAACTACTTCCAAGAGCCGTCTGAGGCCTCTGGAAGTAGTCCACCAAAAGTTCCAAGGAAAAGTAGGAGGAAGGAGAAAAATGTTGCAGTCCAAGACTCCCCTACAAAAGAAATTCAAGAAACTGTCCAAAAAGAAGAAGAAGACCAAGCTAAGAGTAAGAAACAGAAGAAAGAAAAAGGCAAAAGTACCATTCAAGAGATCTCTCCATCCCCTCAGCAATCCTTAGAAGAATATTACCAGCCTCTGTCAGAAAGACTAATAGATCTTCAAGCTGCTGGCCAAGAAAAAGCAAAAAGGAAAACAGAGTGCACAAAAGAAGAGTATGAGTTCATCCTTGAGAAGGAGCTCTAGGCTAAAAGGGAAGTGGAAGAAAACCAAGGAAGATCAGTCTCACTTTATTGATTTAAGTGAAGAGGCACTTGAGAAATCTCCAGCTCAGCCAAGCCTTGAATCAAGTCCTCCACGTGAGGAAAGCCCTTTTCGGCCGGAAAGAGAGAGCAATCCTCCTCCACCATATTTTGAGTTTAGGCAAAGAAAGTAACCTGAGGTAGATCCTAGTCAGCAAGAAGTATATAATTACCTGGAACCCTTAGAACAATCAGCTGCAGGACCAAGTACCTCTCTGCCACTTGATGCACAAGTACAGTCTTTGAAACAGGAAGTATTTGAGCTAGAAGTCCTAAATAGACATATCATACAAGAAAATGAAGCACTTAAAGAGCAGGGTAAGGTAGACAAGATTGTCCATGATAATACTATGCTTCATTTAGGACTATGGCAGAAGAAAAATAGAAGACTGAAGAAGAGATGAAAAAAGTTAAGTAGAGCATTGATTAACCTCAAGTTCAAATGTCTAGTTAGAAAGCCAAGGATGATGATGATGATGGCATCAAAGAAGAAGAAAGAGGACTAGACGTCCTTGCAGAAGCCTCAGAGCATGTGGATTAGAGGGAAATAAATCAATTTTGGTTGCATGAGGACATGCAACACCTTCAGAGTGGGGGTATGTTGAGCCTCAAACCTGCACCTTCCTACACACCCTCTCATCCTTATTTCTCCACTCACTTCATTCACCCAGTTGTTAAATCATTTCATTATATTCTAAAAAGGACTTTTTATATGGTGTTTTGACTATACTTATGACTGTTGTTTGGTTTAGTTTTTTTGTTCATGCAGCTGCGGAAACTTGTCAGTTTCCGCAGCCAGCATAGGATTCCGCAGCTATTTTGTTAAAAGTTGTGCTACAGGTGTCCTATGAAGAAACGAGCTACATGGGCAAGCTCCAGGTGGCGGATACATGGAACGTGTCCCTTCAAATCAGCCAAATCATCCATGGAAGGTCACGGTCAACAAAGGTCAAGACAAGGCCAACTAAAGAGTTCAGTGGTGGCACGTCACTGTTTTGAGCACGTGAATGTTACGTAGCACAGTCTTCAGCTCACGAAGGCACCAGCACACCTGGAGATCGTTCCCGAGACCTGAATCTAACAGCCAACCACTCCGAAGATTTAAGAGACATGATGACAGTTACACTAGATCTCGGCTGAAGGGATTTACGTGTCTTTAGCAACGCAATTAATAGCGTAGGAGTTTGTTAATTAGCTTTAGCATTTTGGAATTATAAATAACGCATCGGTGGATGCTGTAAAGAAGCTTTTGATATATGTGAATTCTGGACTGTTTATGTGAATTCCGAACTGCTATTTATCACCCCACTGTTTTTTATATGTCGTTGTTTTAATACATGAGAAGACTTTTCTAAGTTCATCCGTGTGATTACTTGTTGACTGGCTGAAGTGGTAGAGGGCCCCTGCACGCTGAAGCCTTGTAAAGTTTTTATTTAGTTTTATTATGTTTTTGTTTTTATCATTAGCTTGTACATAATATATTGTTTGATGTTTTTGCTGTTTATATTTTCACCTTTGTTTTCTTAGAGCTGTCAACTGATCAGTGCTTTTCTGCAGGTTTTCTTAGGCAGCCCGGGCAATTTTTCATCTTTTTGATAACTATTGGCATATGAGATCATCTTGTCCTTCCTGCTAACTTTCATTTTCTGAAGTTTAAATTAAGCATTGTCCTTTCCAAGTTGTGATTTGCTTATTTATTTTTATACTATTTAGATATCATACTGCTCACCAATTTATGGTTTCTTTCTATGGTCAAGTGACTCTATCAGCAAGAAATCAGAATATTACTAATTGTAGTGTGATTTAGTTATCATATTTCTTACTCATGGTTGTTTTCCACAAGGTAGATTGAGCTGAATGGTAAAGGACCAACAGAGTTCAAGTAGTGTGACTTGTTTCTTTTATGCAATTTAATTTCTTGTCATTTAGATATCATATTGCTTGATTTGTTCATGATTACTTCCCACAAGGTAGATTGAGCTGAAAGGTAAAGGATTTGAAGAGTTCAAGTAGTGTGATTAGTTTCTTTTATGCAATTTACTTTCTTTCCATTTAGATATCATATTGCTTGACTTGTTCATGATTACTTCCCACAAAGTAGATTGAGCTGAAGGGTAAAGAATCTGAAGAATTTAAGTAGTGTGAATTAGTTGTTTTGCTTTAGTTTGAGTTGTTTTTAGTTTTTACTTTCTTTTCATTTCGGCAGCAAGGATACTGGGCCATTGTCATTAGTTCACTATTTGATGCATTTATTTCCTTTTAAGGATTGATTTCATTTTAGTTACTTTAAAGCTTTCTTTTGAGCACTTTCAAATTGAGAAAATCACTATAGAAACCATCACCGTCTACACCCATACTTCACTTTCATCCTCGTCATCACACATTAGGGAAAAATAAATCCAAAAACAAACTAAAAAGCTCAAAAACAACAAAAGACTAAAGAAATGGTTATCTAGCACATATAGTACACTTCACTTCGTCAGTTTACGAACCCCGGGTTGACATTTTAAATAGCAATTTAGATCACACTAAATTGACCAAACAAAAAGTATGGAGGACTGAGCATATTTTATCAGTGTTTTGCATCCAGCCAGCTAGTACATGCAACAATAGACATTTCTAGGTAAAGGGACTGCATAGTGGCCTCCAACAACAATTCGTGGGGCTTGGTTGAGCAACCATCAGGGCCAAGGACCATCTGGGAAGTAAGGGATCAAATAGTACAGGGGGAGCAGCGTTTGAGGGGTGTTTCCAGGTGGATTTGTAGGTCGTTCCCTGCAAATCGAATTTGGTAGTGGTAGCCGGAGAGCAGCTCCCAAGAGGCCGAAAATCCAAAGTCAAAATTAGAGAAATTCCCTTATGGGTTTTTCTAGGTTTTGTCCAAGGAATCTAGAGATGAAAGGGAAGAATTTTCTAGGTCCTAGGAGTGAGTTTCGTGCCCACCAGCCTAAAGAGCTCTTGCCAAAAATCCCCCATGAAGTGGTTATCCCTGTCACTGACTATGGTCCTAGGAAGACCATGCAACTGGAAGACCTCTCTAAAAAACAGCTCCGCAACTTGCGAAGCGGAGTACCTAGTGGGGATGGAAAAGAAATGGGCATACTTTGTCAACCTGTCCACCACCATGTAGATGCAGTCATGACCCTACACCATGGGAATTCTGGTGATAAAGTCCATCAAGATGCTCTCCCATATCCCCTCCGGAATGGGGAGTGGTTGTAGTAACCTAGCGAGATGGGTCAAATCTCCCTTGTTCCTCTGATAGGCCTCACACTCTTGCACATGCCTCAACATGTCCCCCTTGAGGCCCTTCAACGTGAAAGGCTCCTTGACTGTCCCTGTAGGTCTTCAAGAACCCCTGGTGTCTTGGAAGTGGTGAATCATGTGCTTCATGGATAATCCTCTCCCTCAACTGCGAACCCAACACCAAAACTATGTGCCCCTTGTAGTAAATAACATTAGCCATCACCGGGTAGCGCTCCTCCCCATGAGTACCCTCCAAGATCTCACATGCCCATTGATCCTTGGAGTACTCTATCAAAATTTGTGCCTTCCAATCATAGCAAATGCACATGAGTGAAATTGTCGCGAGCCTAATAAATATGGCATCTACCACCACATTATGCTTGCCCTTGACATACTCTATGTCAAAATCGTACGCCTGAATCCCACTGACCCACTTCTTCTGTTGTCCATCATTGAGGCCCTTCTGCTCCAGAAAGTGGCAAAGACTGTTATGATCAATATTCACTCTAAACCGGTTACCCACTAAGTACTGTCAGACTTGGCTAATGCATGCATGATGGCCACAATCTCCTTTTCATATATTGAGTACAACCTCTCATGACTAGGGAGCTTATGAATCTCAAAATCTAAAGGGTGGCCTCCCTATGACAATACAACGCCAATGCCCTCACCTGATGCATCGCACTTCAAGGTGAACAACTACGTAAAGTCAGGTAGATCCAACACCAGACAACTGCTCATCACCTCCTTGAGGTGCTCAAATGATGCCTGTGCCTTGTCATTCCATGTGAATACCCCTTTCTTGGTCAAATATGTGAGGGGTGCCACTAAATGCGAGAATCTCTTTACGAACTTGTTGTAATATGTGCAAATGCCCACAAATCCCCTCGACTTGGTCACATTTCGGGGAACTAGCCAGTCTCGAATGGCTCTAATCTTATCCTCATGAACATGCACTCCATCCTCTCCAATAATATGCCCCAAGTAGAGCATCTCGGTTCACCCAAAATCACACTTGGGCAGCTTTGCATAGAACTGTCATCCCTCCAAAATACGAAGCACCTCTAGATGTTGCAAGTGCTCCTCCCATGTCCTAATGTATATCAATATATCATCAAAGAACACCGGAACAAATCTACGCAATTGCTTGCAAAACATGTTGTTCATGCAAGACTGGAAGGTAGAAGGCGCATTGGTTAGCCCAAAGGGCATAACGAAGAACTCGAAATGGTCATAGTGGCACCTGAATGTTGTCTTGGGAATATCCTGATCCCTCACCCGAATCTGATGGTACCTCAAATGTAGATCTATCTTAGATAAGTTCTTGGCTCCTCTAAGATCATCCATAAGCTCATCTATGTGGGGGGTGGGGTATTGGTTCTTCAACATCTTCTTATTAATGGCTCTGTAGTTGATGCACATCCTCAGCGTGTCATCCTTCTTCTTCACCAGAACAACTAATGAAGCGAAGGGACTAGATTTGGGCCTGATGTGCCACAGTGCCAACAACTCATGAATATCCCATTCAATCTCATCCCGATAAGCTTTGGGATGTCTATATGGAGTCGTGATAATTGTCTGCAACCTTGGCTCTAGCTTAATAGTGTGTTGAAACCCCTATCAAGTGGCCATCTTGGTGGAATGTCTCCAAACACTGTTGGGTACCTGTCTAGAATGGCCTAGATTTTCGGGTGTGGTGGTTGGGTCTTGACCCCTACATCTGATATCCTGACCTCCACGACCCACTCTATAGCCTCATGCCTCAAGTTTTCCTCCATCCTATGCGCTGACACTGTTTGTGGAGGGTATGAGTGCATGCTTCTCAACAAAACCATCTTCTCGTCGGGCCCCATGAACTCCATCTCCAACTTCTGCCAGTCGGTGGTAATACACCTAAGAGAGTATAGCCATTGCACACCAAGTACCATGTCGATGTTTGGAACATAAACCACAAAGAAATGGTCCGTAATAGAATAGTTCCCCTCACCACTGTCATCCTGGGAACATATTTAGTACACTGCATGGTACAATCTCCCACACCAAAATCGAGAATCCCTCAAATGACGTTATGCATATGCCCCTCCTCTCCACCATTTGGGAATCTACGAAATTGTGGGTGGCCCCACTATCTACTAGCACCGAAACACGTTGCCCCTATGTTGTGCCCTTAATCCTCAAAGTAAGGTACTTTGGCACTCCCCGAAGTGAAGAGATAACCCCTATTACAGGCAAGAAAGGAGCTTCTCCTAGTGGGGGTGGTTGGCCTCCACCTCCTTCTCCCGCCACTTGTGGCTCATTATCACCAGCACCTATCTCCTGCTCTACATCATCCTCTGAATCACTGTTAGAAAACACCTCTATGAAGTGTGCCATGCCCTTGGTACACATGCGCCCTGGTGCCCATGGCTCTTGGAAAGTGAAGCACAGCTTCCTCCTACAGATGTCTCTCTGAGCCTCATAATCCAGCTGCCCATGCCCCTGAGTATCTCACCATGTTAGGGTTCTAGCGTCTCTTTCCCTTTGTTGAAATACAAGTCTAGTGGGTATCTATGTTTTGTCCCTGGGAAGAGCATCCTGGAAGTCTCGGGATCTACCTACTGCATCATGCAAAGTGGTGAGTCTGTTGGATCTCACCAAACCCCTCAGTGGCTTTGCTAACACCTCCAAAAACCAAAATACCCTCTTGGCCTTTGATAAATCAGGCACTATCATAGATATCCTCATAAACTCAGAGATATATGTCTCTGCACTATTAGTCTGCTTAAGCTGTGTATACTCTCCAAAGTGCTCCTCAAGATCTCTCCTTTCAAAGTGCTCCAGCACCCAAAGTGTCAATTCCTCATAGGTTGTAACTCCTGCATGCCCCATACGGGTCAACCCATGGAACCACCAATCACGGGCCTCTCCCGCCATGTGCAGAGTGGCAATCTTAACTGCCTCCACCTTTGTCATCTGGTTAAGCTGGAAATATACATCCAACTTCTCAACCCATGCCCTGGCCAAGCTCTTAGTCGAGCCATCAAAAGTTGGAAGGAATAACCTTCCCAATGTGCATTGCAAATTAGTGCCATGCGTGTAGCCTCCTCCACTCAACCCCTTGCTCCCATTGTTTCCCTTAAGTTGGCATAAATCTTTGAAGGTAATGGCCTCTCTAAAATCAACCCCATAAGACTAGTAAAAAAATAGTCTACCATGGGCATGTCCTTCTGCCCCTGTGGCTCTCCATCACCTAATTCTAAAAATGTAGGGATATTCAACCTGGGTGGTGTGCTATAGATATGAGATGCATTGTGTGGGTTTGCTTCTTGGTGGTGCGAGGTACCTGAACCCTCACCCAAATGGATGTCTCCTCGAATACCCTTGTGCTTGTTGTTATTGTTGTCCTTTTGCCTCAACTCATCAATACCCCTAGACAAGTCGTGGATAACCTTCAAGAGGCTTTGGGAAAATTTCTCCTCTTTACTCCTTTTGTCACTCTGATTATCCCCCATATCTGGCTCCTCAACCTCCTACTCAAGGGTTTTTGGATCAAGGGTAATATGTAGCTTTCATTCCTTGCTTTTTTACCTCTGCTTCTTGTATGTGATATTCTACATGTCCTCTGGTGTCATAGACTGAAAGCTTCTCCCACAGGTTGAGCCAAGACTATGAGCTATGAAACCATTGTATTATTCCTACTAGAAATACCAAGTGATAACCACTATCAAATGTTCACATGCAACCAAAAACCAAAAGTACAACAGAAATATCAGCACATCCACAATTTACTCCAAAGACACTGAGTCATTTTATTATATGTAATGGTAGGAGTATAATGGGTATGAACAAGTGCACTTGGGCTTGCCAAAGGTAAGCTAGACAAACCCCAAGTGAGACAACAAGAGGCCCAAATGCTGGAAAGTGACTCCTCCTCTATGCTCTGCGCTGCCCCAAAAATTTGCACTGCTAGCTAGAAATAAGTCCTTGTTTGAGGCCCTCAGACTGCTCAAAAAATTTGGCGAAATCAATCCTGGCCTCTCCTCAATAAACCCAGAAAGACCCAAGAAGGGTTGGGCCTAATTCCAACCTTACAAATTTTCCCAAATTTCCACGTGCTCCTCCAACTGCTAGGTATTTTGGCCCGCCTAGAAATTTCACCCCTCAGCCCCTACAAAATGATTCTAAGTGCTAGCAAATTTTCCTCTGGCTTCCCCCCCACAAATCCCAACTCTAATCAGCCTCAAATGTGCATTCACCCAACTCCCACATGTAGCCCAGAAATAACCTCTGCACAGGCCTACACAACTCCTGGGATGGTCGGGATGATACAACCAAAACCTCCACAGAAGTATGCCCCACCAACATCTGAAATCTTCACTGAAATCTTTAGTAGAAAGTAGCCCAATGTTCTCCCAGAGTGCCCGACAAATACGCTACCCAAAAACCAACTCTCCCACGAAATGCATACTCCTCTTACCACGCCTAGTCTGTAGCAAAAACCCCATGAATTGACCAAGAAAACCACTAGTACAACTCCCCCAAGTAGCCTAGAACTCCTACTTGGGCTGGCACTCGAAGTCCACATAAGGTAAGTTGATATTCTCGCATGAAAATCTCATGTGCTAAACAACACTTGCAAACTTGGCTCAACAACTCAAGCATGTTAGGTGAGTGTAAATGTCAAAGTTTCAAAAGCCCCAAAATGATGCATCCTCCCCCTATTTATCCTTGAGCTCCCCCTTTACCATGTGGGCCCCATGCATCGACCCCACCTTGCCTTTCTCCTTCCAAAAGTGCGAGTTTGCTCAAGGGGTTTGTATTCCCCTTTTGGCGTGGCCCCCACCATCGACTATCACTTTAATTTGCCTCTTTCTCCTATGTTGGGACCTTAGCAATTTTAATCAAGTGGGGTCCTCCTAACCCACTTCTCCTAAGTTAAGTACCCAAAACATCAAAATTGACATGCCTTAGACAAAATTGCAAAACCGGTGTAGCTGTTGAGTGAGATTAATTAGAGGGGACATCACAATGGGGAAGAAAATTGAGTGGATTTGAGTTATTTTTGAATAAGCAAAATAAATTCAAGCCTTCATCACAAACCACCACATGTCCCAAGGCATCTATAGGGAATTTGCAAAATCGAAGCTCTTAAGTTACCTAAACTTTAAAGTTTATTTCATAAAATTCTAATTTATATGACTCTAAATTCAAATATGTAAATTGGATTCTCAAATGTCATGATTCATGAATCATAAAAGGTATTCAATCAATTATGATTTTTAATTTATTGAAACATTGGCACTTGCAGGTTTCCAAGACTCATTTTGCTTCTCACATCATAGTCTTAATAAGGCTTATGTAGGTGAAAGAAGCATTACAATAAATGATATGCAGTTCTCTTTGGAATCAATGGAGGCAATCCCAATCTAAAAGAGCACAACCATTCAAAAGCTTGGTTGTTGATGATGAATGGTGGGATAGGGTGGAGTATCTCTTGGCATTTCCTAATCCAATTGTGGATTTGCTCCGCATGTTTGCAACTTATATGCCTAATTTGGGAGAGGTGTACGAGGGCATTGACTCCATGATAGAGAAGATAAGGGTGGTTATAAATCCCAAGGAGAATGACCAAGATCAAGTCTTTTAGAGAGAAGTAAAAGATATATTGACCAAAAGGTGGAACAAGATGACCACCCCACTACACCTTTTGGCCTATGTAGTGAATCCAAAATATTATTGTATAGAGTTGCTAAGTGATCTAGAAAGACCCAGAAGTCCACAAGGCTTTAAGAAAGCTTTTAGAAAGCTATTTGTAGATCCTCAAATTGGGATTCAGATTCGTTCAAAATATTCTCATCTTGTGGGATCAGAGGGTTTGGGTATTAATATTGATTCTATGCGGGACGAGACCATATTAAGTCCAATTGATTGGTGGAACTACTATAGTGGGGAACTTCCACATAACCAAAAATTGGACATCATGTAGTCACAAATCACTAGTTCCTCTTTTGCAGAAAGGATCTAGAGTACATATGGCTTTATCCATCCGATGAAGAAAAATAGATTGGGATCTAAGAAGGCTGAGGAACTAGTGTTGTTTCATTCGAACCTTCGCCTTCTGTCACACAAGAGTGACGAATACAAATTTGGGCCCACCAAATTATGGGATGTGGAACCAGAGTTGCCCGACTTGGATATGCCATTGAATGCCATGTTTCATATGAATTTGTTTGACGAGGAGGCACCAATAGTTAAATCTTCTAGTGGACACGGCAAAAATGATCCCACTCCTAGAGAGCTAAAGGATGTGGATCCTAATTACATAGATGAAGACATTTCATGATATGTAAATGTAATTTATGATGATGTTTTAAAATTTTGAAAAATGAACATTAAATACCATAATAACATTGAATATTAATGATGATGAGCTGTTTGTTTAATTCATGATGATGATTATGTATTTTTGGATATAGAATCTAAAAAATGAATGGTAATATGAAAATCTTATTTTGTTATATAATCTAAATAATGATGGTATATATAATAATCTTATTTTGTTATATATATATATATATGTGTGTGTGTGTGTGTTGTGTGTGTGTGTGTCTGTCGTTTCCTTGTCATACCATATCTATTTTTTTTTTTAAATTTTCCATATTCATTTTGAACCCCGTATCTGTATCCATTTTAAGTGTAACTTAGGTTTAATATCTAAAGAAAAATTATTATTATTTCCTAAGGTCAAGAGGACTAAAACCCTAGATCTAGAGGGTTCCTATGAGACTAAATGAAAAATTATTTAAGAAATCCTAAGGAAGAAGCCTTAGACATCAATGAGAGGATCCTCATTGAGCGTGGAGGGTAGAACGATGTATCCCTAGGAAGTGCCGAGCTACATGGACGAGTAGGGTTGCAAGGGAAAGCCGATGTCATCCATTCAAGTGCATTTCATCAAGTGGAGAGACAAATCTGAGGATTCACTGGCTTAAGGAGTCAAACTAGTAAGTGAGAAAGTATGTCTTCTAATCCATCTTCTTGTGTCTGGTTTCACTGAGAGGAGAGACCTGTTGACGAGTCCTGTGGAAAAATTATGAGTTCACCTTGAGGAAAATCTTGGGTGTTCTATCCGAGATATTTTTTGTGAATTGCAGGAGGGCCATGAGGCATGTTTTGGAGGGTTGGGAGCCCTAGCAAGCTATTGGAGCTAGGTTGCATCATCCTAGAGCAATAGCATAGAGGAATAGGGCTGGAAAAGGAGGTTTGCGCAGGGTTTGAGGAAGATCTGGCCATTGGAATCAAGGTTTACCTATGGGTGATGTAGGATCTCTAAAGAGGGATGAAAACCTCTATGAATTGTCTGTTTAGAACCTGGTGTTTCAAGGCAGATGATAATGTCTTGAAATGGTATGTAATTTATCTCTCATTATTGATGAATGCCAGGTGATGGAGGGACTATTCAAGGGTTTTGAACAACAGATGTAAAGAGCCCTAGTTAGGCCTTCTTTCTATGAGTACGCTGCCCTAGTTATTGCATGTCCAGAACCCTAAAGTTTGTGCTTAGAATATGTGTTTGTGGAGAGGGTCGAGACCCTAAAGGTGGACCGTTTATCTTTGTTTCAAGGGCCACAGTGGCTCATTATGTGTGCATAGGGTCTGCGGTAATCTGATCCAAGGAAAAGGGGCTGAATATCCTCAGTGTGTGGACAAAAGGGAGTCGAGTAGGGATAGAAAGAAGGGTGATTATTAGAGTGAAGAAAGAAGGACAAGAGGGTAGAATCGTGTAGATTATGAGGTCTATTCAAGGGTTTGAACAGCAGCCTATGGTAGCCCTAAGTACAACAGATCTATGGGTGCAATCTAGTTGTTAGGCGGGTTATCTAAAGAGCCCCAAATCAATCAGTTATTGGACTGTGTGAGGGCAGATTTGTGTACCCTAAGGATATCCTCTTGGAGTAGCAAAAGAGTAGTCAAGCAGGCAGGAGATGTGATGCCATAGATCAATGATTTGAATTTGTTAAATTAGTGAAAAGAGAGTTGTGGAGAGAAGCCCTAGATCAGTTAGTTGATGGACTGTGTGAAGGTAGATTTGTTGCACCCTAGGTGTAACATTTTGTAGCAGCTAGGATGTTAACCGGTGGGCAACATCAAGACCTCATGTGCAATGATCCTTGGAGCAATGAAGGGACTGTTAGGAGAACGATTTAAGGAGCCCTAGTTCAAGGATTTCATGGTTGGCAAATCACTGATAAGAGGGTAGACTTGAAGTCCCTAAGAGCAGAGATAGTGGAGAAGCTTTGTCAATGCTATTGGGAAGATCTATGAGCCTATGTTTAGTCATATTGGAGCAACCAGTAGAGTTGATAGTGGAAAATTGTGTGGCTAGAGATCGAAGTGTTGCAGTGATCAACAGATGGGGAGGAAAATTACCCACCATATGTGTTCAAGATATGTGGATTGAAAGGGATGTAGTGCACACCTTCAACAAATAGGTAGGGTGTATCTTATTCAGGGACAGATTGGTGGTCATAATTTTTGATACCAAGTCCTAGTCATGTCTTATATCAGGGTTGTATGTAATGGCCATGGTCCTCGAGGTACAGGAGACCTAAGACTATTGTATTAAATATTGTAATATAACAAGTAGTGGGTTAAAAGTTAAAAATTGCAATGTACACGAGTTTGATTCACTGCTTCATGTTTTCCACTATGCAAAGTAGTAGTATTGTGGCATTAGAGTGTGTTTGTGATCGTGGTCATAGACTAAAACCAAATTCTTGAGTGTTGTGGAAATATCAACAAATATCAGGTTAGAGGAAGACCTCTAGGCATGTCTACAAGTACCTTGGAATAATTATTGATAAATTTTTGGAGATACACTAGAGTAGAGGATATAGATGTTTGAACATATAACGAACATAATTGTACAATTATACCTTGGTGTCCCTTTTTTATTGACTTTTCCATGATATTAGAGCTTATCACTTAAATGGGTTTCCTTTGGACACCTCTAAGCTCAGTTTCCTTTCCTTTCGAGGAAAATCTCATGAAAATATCTTGAAAAGTAAGGGCCATTATTCCCAGTGATTGTAACCATTGGACCCCTAATACAACATCAACACTGCCCAAAGGGATTGAAATTATGGTACTATCCAACAAAAACTCCCCCATATTCAGCTTAATACTATGGCACATCCTCAAACAATTTATGGTACCTTCATCTCTTATCATTACTTGAAATTATGGTGTTGGATATATAAAGCAATTAAGATGTTTTTCCAATTTGTAATTGATGAACTTATAGGTACTACCCGAATCAATCAATATTATTACCTTTTTCATTTTGATATATCCTTCTATCTTGAGGGTTGTTGGAGTACTGATGCCGGCCAATGCATGGAAAGGTATTGTTCGGGAGGTCTCTTCTAGCTTTGGATCTTGTGACAGTTCTACTTCTTTATCTTCTTCATCTTCACAGTTGATGCAAAATAATTTATTTTCACTACATTTATGCCCCTAACTATACTTCTTGTCGCAATTGAAACATAGTCCCTTTACTCTTCTTTCATCCATTTGTTGAGGAGTCCACCTAGTCAGTTTAGGAGGAGCATGATTTTCTATACAATTACTAGTGACCAATTTTCTAGCGACCATATTTTTACCTTCAACTTTCCTTACAGACTGAAAGCATGCTCTAGATATTTAGCTTCAAAGAGATGCATCTCATGTTGGATAATTTCCTTTAAATTTTTCATAAATAGGTCTAACAAATTATCCTTTGAAACGTTCTTTACCATGAGACTTAACTTTTGGAATTGTTGAATGTGCTCTGTAACTAGACATTTTTGTCAAATATTTATCAATTTACTAAAGAACGTATTTCTCTTAATATCCCCATAGTTTTATATCAATTCCTTTGTGAAAATGATCCAATATATAAAAAAATATATTTTCCTTTCACAAAGCCATTGATACCATGCATGCTAGTCTTGTTCTAAAATCATGGATGTGATATTTACCTTTGTAAGGTTGCAACTTGATGTATAATAAAGTATTATTCCGTATACAATATCCATGTTATAGGATCATTACAATCAAATTTCTTCGTATCGATCTTTGGAATGTAGTAGTTCCTTGGCGTTGACTTAAAGTCCTAATGATGTGGATCTTGGATTGAAAATTCGTTATTATGGTTATGTGATTCAATATTTGTGCTCTCCATTTTTGTTAAAATACTCCCTATATGTGATTGAGTCTCAACACCATGCTTCTCCTTATTTTCATGATTTCCTTGGATCTCCATATCGTTTTTAGGGAGATCATTTAATAGAATGATTTGTAATTCTTTTATGGATTTTTGTATTTCTTCCTTATTCTCATTCATCTTCTTTTCCAATATCTATCATTTCTTCCTTATTTTCATTCTTCCTCTCCATTCCTTTCTTATTCTTTTCCATTTCAACCATCATTTCTATTTTAAGGTTTTCTTGAAAACCTAATAAATCTACCTTTTTCAACATATGACCATCCATTTCATTAACTTTCTTTCCTAATTGGGAGAAACCAAATTCTAAGTCTTCACTTTATTAATAAGCCATGGATGATCATTCAAGAGGTTTAATTGGTGTAGTAGGTTTGGGATATTTCTTTGGATCCGTGTGAGAAAATAATAACAATAGGCTCTTGTTTATTAGGAATTTTAGTCACCCAAAGAAAATGAATCTTCTAATCAAAAGTTATGTTACTTGTACGTTACATAACTTTAAAACTTTAATTTGGAGGATATCTATATGGAATCTGGATGACATTTTTCTTGATATATCTTTGATATTTTAGCCCTTCTGAATCTGAAACTTTGGTCCATAATACTCTGTTATGTCTTCTCTGCAATTCCATAACTTGGACCAAAATTTGATGTGTCAACTGAAAGTTATGCTAACTTTTCAAAAAATTGCTAATTTTAGTTCTCTTCCAACGAGTAAGCTTAGATAGTTTGCCACATGTCCAATTCTTCAAATATAATTATGAAATTCTTACTAAAATAATTCTATGTCTCCTATGATCCCTAAAGGTTTCACAGTCTAAAATGTCCTAGAAAAAAAGTTATAACAAAAATACCAAGCTGACCTATTTGAGACAATTTCATGATCATTTACAAAACATAAATTCCATAGAGTATATCTCTAAAATGTGAAAATTTTCAACTATGACAGCAATTGGAAATTATTCTTCTAACTGTAAATTAATTAACAATTTATTTGCTATGGCAAGCAACGAATAATTCACAACTGCAATTTTCACCAAAATAAATTCTGTAGAAGATAAACTAGAAGCTGAGAAAATACTGGCACACACAAACAAAAATATAACATCGTTATTTTTTTATCAGGAGGATCCTCAAAATTCTCAACTTCTACAGACTCATATGCTCATGAAACCAACACCAAGTTGAAGAGCTCGTCGCATTGATTCTGATGGTATATTCAGTTTTCAAAATGTCCTCTGTATGAGTGAGAAAATGTGTTCTGAAGTGTTGTCCAAACAAATAAAAAAAATGGGCCAGAGCAGGCCAAGTGGCAGCGCCAAAGTAGGACAAGTGGCAGCAGGTGAGCAGGGCATGTGGCAACAGGTCGAACCCATGGTTCCAACTACCAAGCGAGATTCTCATGGGTCGAACCCACGACCTCTGGTGGTCGGCCCAAAACCTTAATCGGCAAGCCATGGGCTTGCATTTATAACACAACTGTCAGAGCATGTATTTAAAGTTTGGTTGCAGTGATATGGTGGGGAAGGGTTGGTGGAGCGTGCCATATCCGGTAGGCCTGCCAAACCCTCAGAATGTTTTAGCAATGATCCAAACGAGCCAATCGTCATTCCAAACTTGGCGCGGCAACCATAATAAATAAACCATATACCATTTTTAGTATATGTTACATGCCACACGAGGAGTATGGATATCACTGCCTGACTATGGTTATAACTATATGCCACAGTTTGGCGTGAAGTTGGTATATATGCTATGTTAAAACCTTTGTTACAACTATGTGCCAAGCGTTTGATATATATGGTGCGATATGTTAATAAACTAATAGTCAAATACTATGTTAATACATATTGTTGTAAACAAATCCCGGAAGGCCCGCGGGTTTGACCCCAGGACCTCTCGTGGAGTTATAAAAGATTTTACCAATGCACCATCATCTAAGAGAGATAGGAGTGACTCTGTAATTGTTTTGAACAGTGTCTGTAAATGCCTTTTGAGGCATATCTCGGCCAATATTGGGCCTTTTTGTAATCTAAAAGTTGTGTTGGAAAGCTGAGGTGGAGACCTTTTAGCTGACAGTAGCCATTGAACCTTGTGAGCAGATTCTTAAATGATGAATTTTGATGTAAAGAGACTTTATGAGCATTTTCAATACATCAGATTCCCATTGGAAGTGGACCCGAAGATGTAGTCTAGGCACATAAAAATCTATTTTCCTTACTTTATTCACTTAAAAGCAACCTTAGTTAATATTTAAAGAAATTGAGCAAATAGTCAATTCTACTGTTTTTGGATCATATTTTGGTATCAGAGCAGGTTGATCATGTATAAGCAAGATATTTGCCAATATGAATGTTGACTAGATCCAGGTTACGACATGGAGAAGGGAAACTTGAGAAGATAAATCCAGAGATTGGAAAGATGAAAGTCTCTCAAAATTTGAAGATGGGAGAGCCAAATGAAGGAGAAGCTCCTGAAACAAAGGTCGTGACTCGTTGGACAGGAGAAATACAACAAATGTTCCTTAATATGCAAAGGATGATTGTAGAGCTTTATGAAGATAAGAAGAAGTGAGATGCAACTTCATCTTCTAAAGGCACGAAAGATAAAAAGGGCAAGGAAAAAGTTGATGGTAGTGAATCTCCTTCTCCATCTTCATCTTCTTTTTCTTTATTCTTATCATTCAAGTTCAAATTCAGACTCACAAAAGAAGCAAAAGAAATCTCCTTTTTTGAAGCTTCATGTTAAATTTGAGTTGCCAATAGATGATGGTGAAATGAATCCTGAAAAGTTAGATAACTGGATAAAGAAAATTGAGGTGTATTATATAATTCAAAATGTTATTGATGAATCTACAAAATTCAGTTAGATACACTTAGAATGGGAGGAACAACTTTGATTTGGTGGGAAAGTAAAACTCAATCAGATTTGAAACAAAAGGGTAAAATTATCTCTTCATGGTCTAAGATTGTTAAAGCTCTTAGAAAGCAATTCTATCCTTTAGGATATATGAAACAGGTTGTAATGGATTGGCAACATTTAAGGCGAGGTAAAGGACAGAGTGTGCAAGAGTTTACACAGGAATTCAAGAAAAATGCATTAGCACTTAATGTTCCATTAGACACATGGGAAACTTTGTTGAAGTATATTGAAAGTTTGCATTCTTATTTGCGACATACATTGCTTATGTTTAATCCAACTGACTTTGATGAAGTGTGTGTAGACGCCATTCATATTGAACCAAGTGGCAGACCTTTTCAGTCAAAATTTTCAAAGAAACCATTCAAGCATGCAAAGAACAAAGATTCTAAAGAAGGCAAGGAAAAGAGTAAGTTGAAAGGGAAGAAATCGGCAATAGCTAAGAAGGAAGGAGAAAGGCCTACTTGTACTCATTGTCAGAGGGTTGGACATGATGACTCCAAATGTTGGAAGCTTCATCCTGAATTGAAACCAAATAAGTTCCTTAAGAAGAAGGGTGAAATGAAAGCTAATGTTGCAGTCTAACAAGATTTGGAATTTGACTCTGGTGATGAAAAGAAGATTACCACTATGGGTCGACAGGTAATCCTTTTGAAACTAGATCTAGTTCTACTTGTTTTGCATCTTCTTCAAAAACTAATAATATGATTGAAGAAAATAAGATATTTTAATTGTTTCACATAAGGATAATATCCAAGCACACTAAGATAGACACATTATTCGATAGTGGATCACAAGCAAATCTAATTTATGAGGAACTAGTAAGGAAATTGGGATTGGAAACTAAAAATCATCCAAAACCATACCCTTTAGGATGGTTGAAAGAAAATACTCATATGCAAGTCACAAAACAGTGTCGATTAAGGTTCGCAATTACAACTAATTTTGTTGATGAAGTTGAATTAGATGTGATTCCTTTGGATATATGTGGAGATGTGTTGGGTAGTCTGTATCTTTATGATAGAGATGCCATATTTCATAGAAAGGAAAATAAGTATCATCTCTTGAAAGATGGAATTCAATACATTGTCAGGGCACACATAATCAAGACAAACTTGGATTTAATCAATGTTAGTCAAATGAAAAGGCTAATAAATTCAAGTAAAAGGTATATTCTCATGATTGTTAAAGAACAACCTAAAGGTAAGTATGATGCTTTTCAAGGGTATGATTCTTAGTTTAAGGACAAATTGGTTGAAATAGTAGATTCTTATAAAGAATTGTTTAAAGAACCAGAAGGTTACCTCCAAAATGAGAAATACAACATGAGTTTCAACTTCATTCTGATGCCCCTATCCCGAACATTGGTATGTATCATATGTTAGTCATAGAGAATGAAGAGATTAAGAAACAAATTCAGTAATTGGTTGATAAAGGCTTTATTTGACCTAGTTCTTCTCCATGTGGATCACCAATCATATTATTCCCAAAGAAAGATGAAACTTGGAGAATGTGTTGATTTTAGAGTCTTAAGTAAAATCACCATTAGGAATAGGTATCCTCTTCCTAGAATTGATGATTTGCTTGATTAGTTAAAGGATGTTATTTACTTTACAAAACTGAATTTAAGAAGTGGTTATCATCAAATTCGTATTGCAGAGAATGATACTTGGAAAATTGCATTTAAGACTAGACAGGGGCTTTATGAATGGTTAGTTATGCCGTTTGGGTTATGCAATGCTCCAACAACTTTTATGAGAGTGGTGAATGATGTTCTTCATCCTTTTATTGATAGGTTTGTCATAGTCTATTTGGATGATATGCTTATTTTCAGTTCAAGTTGGGAAGAACACGTAAATCATGTTAAACAAGTTTTTGATGTGTTGCAAAAAGAGAAACTATATCTCAAACTCTCTAAATGTGAATTTGGAAAAACTTCCTTAGTATATCTTGGATACATAGTTGGAGGAGGTCAACTAAAAATAGTTCCAACTAAAATTGATGTAATTATTAAGTGGCCAAGACCTCAAAATGTGACGCAAGTTAGAAGTTTCTTTGGTGCAGTTCAACACTGGAGGAAGTTTATTTACCATTTCTCTTTTATTGCATCATGACTTCATGCTTTTAAAAGTTCTAAAGTCTCCTTTCAAAGGGGAGGAAAACAACAAAAAGCATTTAATACTTTAAATCAGAAAATTGTTACAACTCCAATCTTGGCTTTACCAAACCTTCAACAACCATTTGAAATATAAACTGATGCTAGTGGGTATGCAATGGGTGCAGTTTTATTACAAAAATGAAATCCTATTTGTTTTCATTCAGAAACATTTTATAAAGCAGTTGCTAACTATCCAACTTATGATAAAGAATTGTATGCATTAGTGGAAAGTGTTAAAAAATGGAAACATTATTTAATGGGAAAAAACAGTGATTCATATAGATCATCAGCCACTTCAGTACCTTCAATCACAAACTAAGTTGCAACAGTCTCGACATTACATATGGATGGGGTTTTTGCTGCAATTTCATTTAATAATCAAATATAAGAAAGGTACCACCAATAAAGTAGTTGATATGTTATCAAGCCCTTCTTTAAATGCTTCACTTATTCTGTAAAGTAGTTCTTTAGCACATGAGAGCTATATAGAACATTATGCAGAAGATATTGATTTCAAAGATGCTTGTGAATCACTATCTCATGGTGCTCGGGTGGGAGAAGTGAATTATCATGTTCATGACAGGTTATTCTAGCATCTTGGAAAGTTGTGCATACCACAGGGAGAAAGAGTGCGTGTGATCAGGGAAGCACATTCTTCTCATGTTTCAGGGAATTTTGGTGTAGGTAAGATAGTGGCACAATTAAAAATGTTTTACTATTGGCCTCGAATGAATGAAACAATTGCTAAGTTCATTCAAAGAATCCAAAAGATTGATGATGCAGTGAAGGATCAATTGGAGAAAAGTCAGGGCAAGTACAAAATGTGTCATGACAAGCATCGGGAGGATCATTATTTCTAGGTTGGTGATCAAGTATGGTTATACATCAGCAAAGAAAGGATGAAAGATGAAGGTAAAAAGTTGAAACCTATAAGGTATGCTCCTTTTAGAATTGTTGAAAAGATTGGGCACAATGCATTCCGGTTGAATTTGCCACCATACATGCATATATATTCAGTTGTAAATGTTGATAAATTGAAGTTTTATGAATGTCCAATGATCATGAATCAAAAGGAAAATGCTAAAATTCCAACAATAGATGATTTTTCACCTGAATGTATGATTGAGTTATAGGAAGATACCATCTTGGATAGGAAGGTTCGCACTTCCAAGCGAGGAGATGCAGAGTGTCTTTGAGTGGGACTCAAAGGCATGAATCCAAGCAAGGCAAGGTGGATGGAGATCGGAAGTGTGAGGGAATAGTACCCTCACCTCATATCTGCTTAAGACCAAACTTTTGGTGGTCCAAAAGCTTCAAGTGGAGAGGAATGATCTCAGAAGATCCTCAAAATGCTAAAAATTCAATAGTATCATATGCTCATGAAACCAAAGCCAAGTTGAAGAGATTGTCGCGCTGATTCTAGTGGTATATTCAGTTTTCAAAATGGCCTCCGTATGAGGGAGAAAATGCATCCTGAAGTGTTGTCCAAACATGCAAAAAAAATGGGCCAGAGTAGGCAAAGTGGCAGCACCAGAGAAGGACAAGTGGCAGTAGGTGAGCAGGGCACGTGGCAGTAGGTCAAACCCGCATGTCGAACCCATGGTTCTAACTACTAAGTGAGATTCTTGTGGGTCGAACCCGCGACCCCCGGTGATCGGCCCAAAACCTTAACCGGCAAGCCATGGGCTTGCATTTATAACACAATCGTCGGAGCATATATTTAAATTTTGGTTGCAATGATATGGTGGGGAGAGGGTTGGCGGAGCCCGCCATATCCAACAAGCCCGCAAAACCCTCAGAATGTTTTAGCAACGCTCCAAACAAGACAACCGTCATTCCAAACTTGGCGCGACCACCATAATATATAAACCATATACCATTGTTAGTAAATGTTACATGCCACACTGGGAGTATGGATATCACCGTCGAACTATGGATATAACTATATGCCACTGTTTGGCGCGGAGTTGGTATATATGCTATGTTAAAACCTTTGTTACAACTAGGTGCAGTATGTTAATAAACCAACAGTCAAATGCTATCTTAATACATATTGTTGTAAACAAATCTCGGGAGGCCCGCGACTTTGACCCCAGGACCTTCTCATGGAGTTATAAAATATTTTACCAATGCACCATAAGCTAAGTGCTATGTTGCACGAAACTTCAAAGAACGCAACGTTTTGGGCCGTACCTGTACCCGAAACTCTGAAACTTGGCCGAAACTCGACCATCATGTAATCATATATTAGTATTAATATAGACTTCTTTTTTCTTTTAAATTATCATATATGGGTCTTATTCCCTTTTAATGGCAAGATAATGTGTTATTCACTTATTTCTTATAATATATATATATATATATATTATTATATATATATATATATATATTATATTACACACACTAAAAATACATATATGACGTTTCCGCTGACGTTTCAGCCGACGTTTCCATTTTTGGGAGGTGATGTTTCTAAACGTACCCGTTTCGAAAACTCCACAATGTTTCGGTGTTTCGTGCAACTTAGGCTAAGGGAGATAGAAGGAGTGACTTTGTAATGGTTTTGAACAGTGCTTGTAAATGCCTTTTGAGGCATATCTCGGCCAATATTGGGCCTTTCTGTAATCTGAAAGTTGCATGAAATCTGAGGCCGAGACCTTTCAGTTGACAATAGCCATTGAAGCTTGTGAGAAAATTCCATAATGGTGAATTTTGATGTAAAGAGACTTTATGAGAATTTTCAATACATCAGACGCCCATTGGAAGCAGACCCGAAGATGCAGTCCAGGAGGGACGAACTCCGTCATCAAATTTGTTGTGTTTGCTTCTTATTTCTGCTGTTGTTGGCTTGAGGGGGCCTGACCCAGTTTCAGATATAATTAGCCAAATAAATCCCTACACTACTGGCCCTTTTGGCATCAGCTCGTGGAACGCAGACTGAAGTCTCACCGAAGCAGTATGGGGGGATGCTAGAACCATGTTTCCGCACCCTCGAGATGTCTAAGGGGTCTATTTAGTCCAACTGTGAATACCTTCACGCAGGGCACTTGTTATAACCGCCTTCACGCAGCCCCACCAAGGGCTGAGGTGCTTTCGCGCTTCTTATAGCAGCAATCTAAGCTATTTCCCCAAGTTACACCACGTATCTTGCTTATCTTCTTGCAATTGGTAGTTATCTTTGCATAAACAGATACTTATCTCACATTTACTTAATCAACACAATCATATAAGTTCGCACACCATATAAACAGTGAAAATGCAATTCATACCCAATATACTTAAAGCATAAAACTAGGAAATAGATACACAAAATTAATGTGAAAATTATCTTTATTAATGCTTCAATGGTTACCGACTCGACTCACCTTGCACACTTAGCTACAAGTGTCCATGCACTCAGCTGTGGACTACTAGGCCTCTGCGCACTTAGCTGCAGAG
>APFE031346727.1:127762-163955 GCA_000404065.3 Pinus taeda
TTTTAGCAGTTTCTTAGATGAAACTGATTCTTTACATAGAAACTTGATGTTTCTATCTTTGTAAATATCTTTGTATTATTATTGAGTATTGTTGCTCAATTAATTCAATCAATTCATTTGGAAATCTATATGCGTGTTTCGCACTGTTTTAAAGCTCACGAAAGCGGTTTCTTGAGATTCGATCACTGTGAAACTCTCTGGAAGGGTGCTAGGGACCCCTTAGGCCCTCTTCTCACCTTCCCAACCTCTTGCAAGCATTTTCTTTCGCCAATCAACCTCTGCACAGTAAAAAACAGTTAAAGCACATGCATAATAATTCTGCGAAATTACTCAAAAATGCAAAAAGATGTTTTTTCTATATTTCTCTTTAGAAGTAGCTTAGTCACATGCATTTTACCTTTCCAATAGTCAATAGCATCCGGTTCCATCGCTTTCATCTCTTTTCTTGCACCAGTAGGGCTAGTTGGTAAAACTAGGGTTTGCTAGGGTTTGCATTTCCCTTCAGCTTTCCGCTCCTTTCTGCAAATAGATTAGCCTCTTTTGAGTTATCTTTCGTCCATCACAGTTAAAAGCTTCTTCTAAGAACTCATAGAATTTGGCTTAAGCTCCTAGCGGACTTGTGCCAGCTGATCAAGTGACAGCCGCGACAGAGCTAGTACTTGTGCATATAGCACCGTCGCTTCCAAGTTTGTTACGAACTACCGGGTTGATAAAAGTAAAGAAGGGAGTCCCAGGAGTTGCAGCATTATTGCTGCAATACTGGGGCCCACCAAGCTACTCATGGTTGATTTCATATTTCAAGTTTTTAAGTTTAAGGCACATATAAATCAATTTTCTTTACTTTATTCACTTAGAAACAACCTTAGTTAATATTTGAAGAAATTGAGCAAATAGCTAATTATGTTGTTTTTGGATCATTTTTGGACAAAAGTCCCTGAAAAAACCCAATGCGGGAAAACCAGTGTAGCAGTTGAGGGTTTTTATTATAAAGCAGTAGTGAGAAATTCTGATTACAATAAATGTCGACAAACTGATGAATCTACCCAAGAGAAACACTGGAAAACATATACTAAGGGATTTTACCCTCTCTTCCAATAATCCCGACACTGTCTGACCTTTGAAAAGTTAGTTGTCCAAACTGGCCTACACAAGCTTTGCGTCACCTCTGCGCAACCTGCCAAATGCTCTTCCTGAATCAGATAACAACTAGCTTTCCTGCCTATTGCCGACTAGGAAAATGCTTCTCCAGCCCTCTGGAAAATATTCTTGGTCCTAACCTTTGGAACTAAAGATGTCCTCCCCTTTAGCTAAATCGAACTACTCACTTGAGCACAACCTCCTGGAGAATATTCTCAGCCTCCTCTTTCTGACTCTTTGAAACTGGAAAAATTCCTCCAGGCTCATTGTCGTTGCCCCTCTCTGTCTTTGCATCCCCTCTCTAGTTCTAACTCTTCCAGTATAATGTTGTTGCTCTCTGGAAAGTCGAATTGCCCAAGGAAATTGATCTCAAGTGTGTTCTTCTATCTACCCATTGACTTCTTCTTATAATCTCCAGATGGGACTCCAACGACCAAGATTAACACTTAATCAATGGATGAGATTATTTCCTTGTCGATCCATGTGAGTTTTTAGAGAAATTTCACCTTCCTCAATTAATTGTTGTTAATTAATCATTTTCACTAAGTTAGACTTAGGAAAAATTTAATTACTAATTAATTAACTTAATTAAGGAATTTCTAGTTGGATTTTCTTGAAACCTTTTCTATGTTCTGGAGTCCTAGTGCTTCTTAGCCTCTGTGATAGTTGTCGAGACTCTAACACTATCCAATGCTACAAAAACTAATACTCCCTCTTAGCGAGGAAGATGTTCTAGTGTCGTATTGCTACAACACCTTGTCTCTACATCATCCTCCATACATGTTGTTCATGTTTGGCCACTGTGACTGCCTGCCATTGTCCACTAACCACTACGCAACTCTAATGTCACATTTGTGCTGCTACTGACACTGCTATATTGCTACAACATCTGTATCTACACTACAACTCCCTTTCAACTGTTATTGCTTCTATTGCAACCAATGCAACTAAGAAGCATCCAAAACACTGAATCATCTGTCTTTGTGCTGAAATTGTCTCCTGAGCATCTGACTGCTACTAGCATTTGCACTATCATTGAGGAATCTGCATTGTTGCTGACTTTGCTACTGAGCCCCCTGCTCTATTGTCAACACTGCCTTGCACTCCTTGGCACCTGACTGCAACTAGTCTGCAACTATCACTCCAAAATATGACTACATCAACTGACAGTGATCCTCCTACTACTGAATATTGTGGGCCCCTATTGTTATGGCATACAAATCACTCTTGTGGACAAGAGCGATCTCCCTAGATTCCAAAGAGATCTAGTAACAAACAAAACAAGTCACTGCTACCTTTCCTTAATTTACAACTGAAGTATGAAGTATGAGATATGCAAGAGCCTCAAACGTTTCTATGGAATGCCTGTGCATGTCCTTTTAACGCTTTCAAAAGCCTTCCCTCGTTGCTTCAAAGGAAGATTTGCTTAAACAAAAACAAACACGGCATAAAAGCATAACATTGATAAATATGAAACATAAAGCAAATGAAAATTGCAATATTGCACATATCATAGAATTAAACCAATATTCAATTATAAATTATGCAAAATATCAATGAACTTTGCAAAGGGAATTAAAACAAGTGAAATTAGGAAAGAAACAATTGATTGTATTAATCTTTGAACAAGAAGAAGCAATACAACCTTGTCTTGATGATGTAAGCCTCCTCCTAGTAGTTTCCAATCCTTCCCTTAGGTGACAAGCTTTCCAGCCCTATTCTAATAACATAAGTTTACATTCAGAAGTCTTTATCCCTCTGGTATGTTTTGAATTTATAGGCAAAGAGGAGGAGGTTTGAGATCCTTTTTTCAAGGGATGAGATCCTCAAAAAGAGGGATTAGGATTCCACAAAGAGAGGAAGTTTTCTCCCTGAACAAAGGGATGAGGCCCAAGCATGTAGAGGCTCGAGGCTTTCAGTTGGGAAATATTCCTCCAACAAGGCTTCTGGAAATCAATTTTTATTTTTTACTCTTGTTAAGTGATTTGCGCAATTTTTAGTGGAATGCAGAGCACATATTATGCAGGCCACAATGGTCAAAACTGCGGTTGCGCAGATATTGGCTAGGAAACCACGCAAATGCTTAAAAGTAGGTTTCTTGAGAAATGTAATCCAGGATTCTTGTTGTCTTTGGGATTGTTTTTCTTCCAACATTGCAGGGGAATGCTTGGAACACTTCATCGAATAATGAAAGATCTAGATTGACGGTCATTTTCCTAATGGTGAAAAAATGATGTGTAACAGATTGCCCATTAATGTGCAAAGTCAGAAAAGATGTTTGAGGAGTGAAGCACTTTATCATGCCAAAGTTTGGATTAGAGACCATGGTTGGAGACTTGAAACAAACAATCAAGGGTTACAATACAATATCTTCACATAATCATCACTGAGGTAGGCATTCCCATACTCAGAGCAAAAGTATGGAAATATACAAAGATCCATGTCAATATTAGACATAGTATGGACACAGCCATTAAATATGGATCCATCTTTAGAATCATGAATATTTAAAGCTCCACGCAGCCTGGATGAATGAAACTAGATCTAGGGTCTTGGTCTTTATTTCTATCGATCCGTAGTACGAATCTAACCATGCGAGTGGATGCCTTGAAGTCGAACATGGTAGAAACCACTTGATTACCGGTCAATGATGTGAACCTTTAACAGGTGCGAGAGAGATCACCAAGAATGATAATGGTTCTCAAGGTACCTTAATACAATCTACGAAGTGTGATTAACTATCTTGAAGTCGAACAAATAGAATCATTCGATCGAAGGTCAATGATGAGAACTTATCGTCAAAGGCGAGGAATCTGCCATTAAGGCATGCAGACTCCAAGGTACTAAAGGAGGTTTCTAGATCAACTTCCTAGATAATGAGCTAAATTCGATAGGAAGCGAACCATCACAGGAGGGCCTACAACACAAAACTCATGTCAAGTTTTGAAGAACAAATTTAGAGTGATCCAGGACTGACTTAGGGATGGCCTATACGCGATTGAGGGTGGTGAATTGCAAGGTAATTTTAACTGATGTTGGAATTCTCTTGAACATATCGGCAACACGACATTTCGACCTTGTAGCATTTGACTAAAAATAAGACCCAAAACCAAACTGAAGACTTTCAATGAGGTATGATCAACTGAGAGAAAAATGGATTTCCCATTCTAGACACAAAGGTGACAGAGTGTCATGTTCAAGAGCGACATGTTGCGTTCCTACAATATAAAAACAAATGTTTCTTTCCGAATTTCCCCCACCATTTTTTTTTTCTGTATAAAGACTATTCTATTAAGATAAAAGGAAAAAAATATTTACAGAGAGGTTTGAACCTCTGTGGGGGCTATAGCCTGCCCTCTACCAAAAAGACTGTTGCAGGTAGCACATTGTCTTCCTTTTACAAAAGTGAGAATCATAGAAGTGAGAATTATGGTAAGCTTGAGAGACCCAACACTAAACTGAGCTATATAAGATCAAAGCTTCAGAAGAAGCTGATATTTTACAAAAATGTTGTCCTTTATAGTCACTATTACAAAAAGATTGAAAACCAAAATTATGTCCTGGAGATTGTAAAATTTCATGCTGATAAGAAAAGAAGCCATGCACATTGAGAATTTGACACAAAAACCAGAAATCATAAGATAACTTGCTGTCATGTCGTTGAAGCCAAGAGTAATTAAACCTGCGGTGGAGAGCCTGTAGCGTTCTCATTTGCCTGGTTGGGGGAGCTTACCCAAGTTACCATCACATTGTTTTCAGCTTCCATCATACTGCCTCCTGAAGGAAGAAAAAGGTTCAGAACACTTCCAGAGAGGCGCGCAGGCTCACAAGCAATAATTTGCTCGAGGTGAAGCTGGCTGAGGTTGAAAGTCTTCCTATTGGCCCTCCTCGTGCAACGCAGCAGAGTCATTGAGGACGACTCCAGCCAAGCTACCCTGAAAATCACTAGAATTTTGAGAATGAGACTGTTCCATGGAGGGTTCATCCGAGCTTGTAAGCTCATCTTCCTCCTCCGAGAAGATAACAGTTATAGTAGCTGAGATAACAGGCTTATTAAGCCTGCTTCTGAACTTGAACCGGGTTGTTTGAAAAGAGCTGTTCAGGGTAGGTCTAGAATGGTTAGAGGGCGGAGAGGATGGAGAGGCAGAGGCTAACAGAGTTATGCGTTGAGGGACAGAGCTACCATGACCCCGAGAACCTCCACGGGACCCTGAATTGCTGCCACGCCTGGGGATGCCGCGACGACGGGCCATTACACTATGAATCTGCGGATTGAAGGAGCCGGGAGACTGAAGGTGAGAGTGAAGCGGCCAGACACAGGCTAATTGAACCCAGTTCGAGGACCAGACCTCTGTACAGAAGACCCAAATGCAGAGATCGCAGTAGATGGAATAAATTTACCACAAGAAAAAACCAAGCAAAGACTGAATAAGCCCAATGCACGAACGAGACACTTTCAGAAAAGACCAAATCGAAACACCTTATAGAGACGGGTGAGACGAAATCAGTAGACCGGACGCAGACGGAGAAGACTAACTCAATACACCAGACACCGACGGAGAGAACCAGAACCATATACCTGAAGCAGACAGATTGAGACCAGTTATGAAGCCAGGGGGGCTTCCAAATTCTCTGAGTTGCGCAGGGGCGCTGAGGACATAACCAACAGAGGAGAACCAAAGTGCCAATATCTGAAGAACTCAGAGCAAATATGCCGTGGTGAATGCGCGCCATACTGAAATCACTTGCCTGCCTGCCAGAGCCAGCTAAGTGGAATGCCAGTTGCCCAATTCGCATGCACAGGCATTAACACATTATTAATGCACCCACATCCGGGTCGAATTTCCCCCACCATTACTGGCAAGTACCTCTTTATTTTTATGCAAACTTGAGGATGATAACATGTGCTTGTCCTGTAAGCTCATCCTTTGAATGAGTCCTTTAGAGCATTTTTAATGAACCCTAAGGAGCGATTCAATCTTATTATGATTGATGAGTTCTGTACTATTTATATTTTACGAGTCCAGTGGAGGAGTAACTTGATGATGTCATTTTAATATTTAAAGAGTTTAAAAAAGACAAAAAAGAAAACTCATTCAATTCTTTCAACGTAAAATTTTAACGATCCCGAAGAAAGTAAAGCTCAATGTTTTTTATTTTTAAGGAGTCAGAAGAAAAACATAGTAAACTCCGAAATGTCCTTTTTCATAAATTTAGTCTCTCAAGCTCGAAAATGGGTAAAATAATGTAGGAGAGAACTCTTTTGACCATGATTAGTCAAAGTATACCTTTTTTGTAAATAGTCCACATAATCCGTAAAAGGGCTAAACTTATATCAAACAGATGCTTTTCATTTTCTTTAACGAGTTCTAAACAAACAAGCATACTCGACAATTGTTTCACATTTCGAGAGTCGGAAAAGAGCTTAAATATGACTCCAATATTTCACTTTTTCGTAACTTTTAAGAGCCCGAAAAAGTGATAAAAGTTTACGCATCACCAAAATGATCTATTTTCGTAATTAAACCTATAAACTACACATTCAAACTCAAAAATCATCATAATTGCTCAAAAAATAGTAAAAAAAAAAAAAAAAATTGAATTTTTTGAAGCTAAAGGCAAAAAATATTATTTTAATAGGCCTATTTTCCTTATAAAAGTTCAAAAAGTAAAAATTTCTTTACCATTTATGTTTTTACCATTGGGAAATCTTTGAAAGTGCATTTTCACCCAAAACTTCAGCAACTGATTGTGATCAGACCAGTGGACCATTTCACGAGTTGTTTTCTCCAAGTATAAGATCATTCCTTTCTCTTCAATTTGATAGTTTTTATTTTTCATTTCACCGTTGATTTGGTGTTTTTTGAGGGTTTTTATTAGTTTAATTTGTGCCCTCGAATTTGCGCAGTTAAGTTTGCTGAATTTTGAATAGGATATGAAATTCTATTTTCTCAATATGAAATCTGATGAGGCTGGAACCACTCTCAAACATCCCAAGTCATTTCATGGTAATGCTAAAAATTTAAGTAAAAGGATAAAAATGAAAGAATTTAAAATTACCATGAGGGAGCATCTAGGAAGCATCAAGGGAGCATCAACGGAGCACCTTGGGAGTGTCCGAGAAGCCCCAACCCAACTTAAGTTAAAGAAAAAATAAATAAAAAATTTAGAACCTTGTGGAATCACCTATCTCCACTTGGAGCCACTCAAGATCCGTTCCCGATTCACTGTGGATCCAATGTTGGATCCTTGATTCGGAAATCTAGAACCATGGATTAGGCCAACATAGTTCTTAACTTCCAGGACTTGTCTATGTCGGCCCGATCTGCGGTTCTGGATTTCCGAACTGCGGATCCCCCACGGATCCATACGGGGTGCGGTTCCCGATTTGGATCCTTGCAGGGGGGGAGGGGGTCGTTTAGTGCAACATTGTCCTAGATTGTTGTATTATCAGTTTGTTTATATAACAAAGTTGGGTTGCTGTATAAAATTATAAATAATTGTGTGTATTTTGTGCATTAGTAGATTTAATGTTGTATATTATTCCCCTGTGCAAAGTAGTCTTGTTGTGATACTTGGATTGGTATCGTCAATGATTTAAGATTCTATCTTAGACTTTAATATCGTGGAAAAACAACACGGGAGCCCAAGTATTTAGTAGCAGGAGGATTGTAAAACAATTATGATACGGTTGTTACATGAGTTCAGTGTCAGCAACGCACAGTGAAAAGCTCGTGAGATATTTGCAGAGATAGTTTCAATGCACAGTCAGATACTTGGGAGACAGGTGCAAGGCTAGTTGCAGTGACATAGTAAAGGTCAATACTCACAGTTGCAGTGATAGAAGCATTGCAGATGTAGCACACGGGTATTAATAGTGTGAGATCAGACTACTACAGTGGAAGCACATATCATTTCAACTACAACATGTTCCCACATATTAGCAGGTGGCTAATATACTCACGAAGGCCTTGGGTAGGGAAACGTTTGCCTACTTCAAGGAGTAAATGGGAGTAGTGGAGAACACCTTCCTCACTAAGAGGGAGTGAGTTTTTGAGGTAGTAGTGTACACGGTTTCTAATCTCTATAGTGTATAAGAGGCTAAGGAACACAGGATCTGTAAAGCCCAGAAAAAGATTCACGAGAAAAGCCTTAAAGACACCTCAATTAATTAATTAGCCATAATTAAATATTTCCCTAAGTCAAACTTAGGAAAAGTGGTTAATTAAATTAGATTAATTGAGGGAGGTCAATTTTACTCTAGAGACTTCTGGAAAAGTTTATTGATGGAGTCAGTATGATCCTAGGCATCGATTGAGATGTGATCATAGTTGTCGGTTGCCCGAAAGAATATTATAAGAGCAGGGTTGATGGGGTTTGGAGAACACATCAAGAGAGTTGAGCAGTTCGACTTACCCAGTTGTTGTGATTCAACAAGGGCACAGTTGAAGCTAGGGAGACACCAACAATGAGGTATTCAACATAGATTTGGGAGGAAATTTTCTCCAAGCTAGGGAGACACCAATAATGAGCTATTCAACAGAGATTTGGGAGGAAATTTTCTGGAGAAAATTTCCACAATGATTTTTGGTTTCCAGAGGGAAGAAGGGGATCAAATTATCTGCAGAGAAGTAGGTTTAATTAGCTAGTATGAGTAGCCAATTTTCCCAGTGTGAGTTGCCAGAGAGACCATGTTTCCATCGCCAGTGGTCGGATCTATTTCCCAGAGGTAGAGTGAGTGGGTCTAGAAGGCAGAGGGAGGTGGTACGACTTACTGGGTGTGAAAATTCCTTGAAATGCAACAACTCGAATTTATTCTTCTAACTGATTAATTATGCAATTTATTTTTGTGTGACAAAATAACGAATAAATCACACTGCAATTTCTTCACCATAAAATACCGCGGGAAAATAAAATACAGGAACTGAGAAAATAGAGCACATATACACAATAAAATTGACACCGTTATTTTTGAACAAATGTCCCTAAAAAAACCCAATATGGGAAAACCGGTGCAACAGATGAGGGTTTTATTATTATTGTCCAACATCAAAAACTCTGAGTACAAATCTGGATGCCACACTGGCAATCCTCTCCAAAGAAATTACAAGCAAAACTATTGAGGGAATTTTTCCCTTCACAAGCAATCCAACAACAATATGGCCACTCAAAATGGCTATTCAAGACCCTTGCACATGCTTCTACGTAGATGTTGCACAGTCCCTCACATGCACTCCCCGGATCCATCTCTAATGAAGACGTCTTGCCTACTACTGCCTATGGAAGTGATTCTCCGGCCCTCTGGAAAAGTATCCCGGTCTCTGGCACCTGAATTAACCTTCCCTTTGGCTGAATTGAACTGCCATCTTGAGGCTTTGCACAGGCCCCTGCGCAGCCTCCTGTGGAATAACTCGACCTCCTTTAGCTGACTCTTACAACATTGGAAACATCCACCGAAATCTTTGCTGCTACTGTTGAGTCCCTTCTGGCTCGAACTTAGCTCCCTTGCTCGATCTCTGCAATTGGGTAGCTCGATCTACCAAGGAAGTCACTTTATTAGTGTATATATCTTCATCCCAGCATCCTGCTTGTATAATCTCTTTTTGGTGAACCAATGACCATGATTAGATCCTCACCAATGACTAAGATCATCTCAAACTCAATCCATGTGAGCTTCTAGAGCATTCTCACTTTTCTCAATTAATTCTGTTTCATTAATCGATATCCCTAAGTTAGACTTAGGCAATTTTTACTTTTCGTTAATCGATTTCCCTAAGTTAGACTTAGGCAATTTTTACTTATTGATCAATTAATTTAATTGAGTTGTCTCTAGGTGTTTTCTCCCAAAACATGTTATGGGTTTTGGATATCTTGTCTTTCTTAGCCTCTTTGACCAAAGCCGAGACAAGAACACCTGTCTGATGCCACAAAAAATAATACTCCCTCTTAGAGAGGAAGGTGTTGTCTCCCATAATATCTTCCCTCACGCTGCTAATGTATGACAACTGTGATAATTTTCCACTGTCCACCAACCACTACACATACTCTAATTCATATGCCACTTTGTAGCTTAATCACCCTACATCTAAGTTGTTTCCAACACTGCTCTGTGCTTCCCTGCACTGCTGCCAACATTGCTCTGCGGTATCACTGATCTCATGCTACTGCTATTGTTGCAACTACTACAACTAAAAGCAAAAACTCTGAATCAACTACGTCCCTGAGCTGCAACTGTCTCTTAAGTCTCTGACTGCAACTAGCCTCTGCATTGTCTACTGAGTAGCTTTTTGCGTTGCAGCTGCTCTGTGCCCCTCAACTACTGACTGCAACTATCCCTCAATATGTAATTGTGCCAAACATTGATCCACCTACTACTAAAAAGGGTTCTCCATTATACCCATTTGTTCTCTGAAATACTAAGCTCTCCCTAGATATTTTGTGAGAATATTTGCAACCTGCTCTTCTATGGGAACATGTTGTAGCTAGGCTGCTCCATGCTGTACACAATCTCTTATGAAGTGATATAAGATATCTATGTGTTTCGACCTATCATGAAACACTGGATTTTCAAAGAGCCTGATGCAACTTTGATTATTGTAGTAGATATTGGTTGCCTCCAACCTCTGACTGAATAAGCTTAGTAGCAGCTTTTGAATTCATATAGCTTCACATGTGGCCATGCCAGCTTCCATGTACTCTAGTTCTGCGAAGCTCGGTGCCACAGACTTCTGCTTCCTATTGCACTAAGAAACCACCCTTGATCCAACGGTTAAGCAACACCCTGATGTGCTGTTACCATCACCTTGAGTATACCTCAATCCATACTCAACTGTGTCACGCAAATGCCTCAGATTGTGCCTCATTGCTATCCAATGCACTCTCTTCAGTCCCACCATAAAGTAGCTGAGAGTGTTGACCGTGAAGCAAATATTTGGCCTAGTGTTGGCTAGATACATGAGGGAACTGATAAGATGTCAATACAAGGTGGGGTCAATGTCCTCGTCCTTTACTGCATTTATCTTCCTCCAGTTGGTAATCATTGGCGTAGACATAGGTCTACAGTCTTGCATCCTGAATCTCTTCAAGAGCTTTGTAGCATATCCCCCTTGACCAAGGAAGACCTCCTTGTCCTTTTGTTGTACTTCCAAGCCTATGCATCAACCCCAAATCCTTCATGTCAAACTCTACTTCAAGGATCCTTTTGTAGTCCTCTATGAGCCTTGATGACCCTGCCAGGAAGAGGTCATCCACATATAACACTAGAATGAGTGGCTCATCTTCTACCATCAAATAGTAAAGGTTGGGATCTACATCGCTCTTGAAAAATCCCATCTGTTGCAAGTACTTGTCAATCTAACCATACCATGCCCTCGGAGCCTATTTGAGTTTGTATAGAGGTTTTTTCAGTTTGCACACGTGTGCCCCTCTCATGTGTTTTGAAGCCTTTTGATTGTCCTATATATACCTCCTCCTCTATCACCCCATTCAAGAAAATTGTCTTCATGTCCATCTGGTGAATCTACTATCTTATATGTGTTGCTAGAGATACAACGAATTAGATAGAAGTATATCTAGCAACTGGGGTGAAGATCTCCTCATAGTCTATACCTTCCTTCTTTGCATACCCCTTTGCCACAAACCTAGACTTGATCTTATACATCCATTGAAAGCCCACAACTGACTTACAACATACTTGATCTTATAGATCCATCGAAAGCCCACAACTGACTTACCCTCGGGCCTCGACACTACCTCCCAAATATGATTCATCATGATAGAGCTATACTATTCTACCATGGCACCTACCCACACTTGATGCTGTGCAACCTCCTGGTAGCTGGAAGCCTGGAAGGTTCAACAACTTGTGCCACCAATGATTGGTACATGTCTGGTTGTCTGTGTTCTCTCTTGTTCGTCCTAGGTGCTCCAACGAACTCCTTTGCATCTCTCAATGTTTGAAAAACTTCCATGTTGGTTTGTCATGTCCCCATTTTTATTCTTTTTCATAGTACAGCTAGGGTGGATTTCCACGACAAGGGATGACCAGGTCAGTGGAGTAGGTTTATGTCATCAAGGGTTCGAATGGAGTTTTGAGGAGTTTTTATGGGATTTGATGGCATTCGCTTGGCATATTCCATCATTCGCACAATTTGCCTTTCGTTACATTGCATTCCAAAAAAAATCAAAAATCAACGTTATTATTGGGCATAACTTAATTAATTATGTTCGAGGTGGCATTCCGAGGAGATTAATTGATGAAACGCCTCAGTATAATAGCTCGTTGGAACCGGAACAAGAAAATCTACAAGATGGGATGGTGAGAAGAGACTTCTAGCGGCCGAAGAGAGTATGGTGGGCGATTTTCCATTTTCCTTAATTAAAAATGACTTTAATTAGTCATTTAATTAAGGAAAAATAATTAATTGGAGAAAAAGGGCTAAAAGTGACTTACCTGAAATAAAATAAAATTAAAAGGTCACTTGATAAAGTCAATGGAGGAGCTTCTAGAATAATAATAAAATTATAAAATAAGATGCTTTTAGAGGCTTGGAGATCTATCCATGAGATCTATAAAATAGGAGGAGAAGGTCATTAGGGAACATTTTGGATTTGAATATTGTTTCTTGTATGGTAGCTCAAAGACGGAAACCTTGAGGTGATTTGGTGAGGAGGTGATTTGGTGAGATTGGTCGAGCACCCATCTCCCCTTGGTGGATTCATTCAAAATCCAAAGGTGTAGTGATTGATTTCATGTTTCACTTTGGAGGCCTACATTAGCATGATTATCTTGGAGGGCCATTCCCAACTATTGTATTGGAATCTATTTATATATAATAAAGTTGGATTTTGTTGTTGCATTTCTCATTGTTCATGTTGTGATCCCTTAATGAGATTTTCGTGCAAATTGTGGGTTTATTGTTTCTGTCAAATTTCTAATATTTGGGTTTTACATGGCGATCTTTGGTAAGTGCATGATAATTTTGTGTGAAGGGTTTGTTCCAAATTTTCTTCACTTGAGACATTCCAGTGGTATTAGAGCCTTGGTCTTGGCTCAGCCTTGGGGTTTCAGTTTTCAATTGTAGATTATAGCCAGGATTATCAACTCCTAATCTAGTGGTATGTGCAAAATTTTCTTCTGAATATTAACCCCTCTACAAATTTTCTTATAATAGCCAATTCTAGAAAATAATTTGGACTGCGGAAGTAGAAAGGCAAGGTTTAGTGTTGGCCAAAATTGCATATCACTTTAAATGGAGTGGTGAAATCATCTGAAAAGGAACGAGAGTCATTTGAAGAGGGACGAGAAAGGCACCAAATATCATTGTGGCCAAGGAATTATTTGTGCAGTTGTCTATAATGAGATTTTTTGAAAGCTTTTGCGGCCGGTTTTTCCGGTCAAAATCCGGCAGTAATTTATTGGAACCACAAGTTTGATAGCTAGTTTCTGCACAATCAAAGGGTCCCAGGGGTTTTTCAGGGTGCTGAGTCCAAATATGCTGTTAAAAAACCATTTTAACTGTTAAAAATCAAGATTTAACTTCATTTCTTCCGCCGGATTCCGTCACCGGAATCTCCAAAAAATCGCATTATAGACAACTCCATTATTTGTAGTCGAGAAACATTTGAATTTTTTTTGGGACGACAAATTACACTAGGGCCGAGTGTCAGATTACCAAAGACCTGGGTATTATTAGAGAGTCACATTGCTATTGGAAAAGCGACTCGAGGATTTTATTTGCTAGCGGATAATTTTCTAGGGAGTTTTTTTTTCAGTAATTCTAGGGAGTTGTGTATTGGTGCGGATTGACATCATCATTTGCAATTGTTGAACAATGGATTCCATAAAGTATCTGTGCTAATTCATCTAATTCATCTGCCTTATTTTCTTATTTTCATTGCTAATCCCGAGAGAGTAAGAAGAAATGAGTGTTAGCCTGATAGTTATGCGTTTTCCATTTCTGGAAGGGTGACGTGGAAGACTACGTATGTGTAGGGTGGCTCGGATGATTGTTGAAACCCAAATCTTGCTGAGACGCATTTACTAAAATTGCCAGATCTAAGTCGTCATCCATGTAGCCGATTTTAATTGCCTGTTCTCAGTGAAATTTTTGAGCCATAGAGGTCGATTTGCTCGACTTGGAGGGCCATCTCCTAAGGCTGAGCTTGTTTATACTCACGCAGGAGGGACGAATGCAAGCTTGAAATATAAATTCTGGAGCTACTTACTTGTGCAAGGTTCCAGGACCGAATTTGTATTCTAAGGCTCAAGACAAAGGCGTGACCACCAATCCTTTTATCAAGTTGCTAAGGTGGACAGGCCAAATATTTCACGCATCAAATTAATTAGTTTGTAATGATTCGTGCTGCCTCTTCTGAGCAGGTGCTGAAGGAACTTCTTTGATTCTGAGCATGAGCATGTACATTTTGTCTTGATACCGAGCGCAAAATCCAGATTAAACAGTGCTACATTAAGGACCGTTTATCAAGTTCATGAGTTATTCGTTGAAGGCCGAATTGATCAGTCGAATGCCCAGTGTCGAATTGCATGAATAAATTGCAACTATTAAGGAGGGTGCGATGTCTGAAGATTTCCTCTAGAAATGTCGAAGTCACAAATACCCAGGATCGATTTACACAAGTTTTGTTCCAGCTGAGAACGATCTTCAGCGCTAGCCGTTTATATGTTGATCATGTGTCCTTGCTCTATTGTGCGTGGAAGCCACCCACTTTTTGAGCTGCGTACTGCCCCACTTAACTCCACATCTACACACTACATTCTGGATTGAGAATACACGTCTTTTAGCTCTAGATTTATCTCAAATATACGTATAAATCTATGCAGGAAAGAGGTCACGACTCTCCACTGTGCACAAAGGTTGTTAATCGTCACTTATCTTTAGACCGGGTAAGATTATTTTTGTTAATGTGGGGACGCTATCTTGAATAGCTAGAGGTATTCTGTAGTGGCCATAGGCTCTTGCAGCGATTTATGGGTGCTGCTGTTTGCTGGTATTATAGTCTCAGTCCTTTTTAAGGTGGGAGCGTATTTGCCAATATAATTTCGCCTTAAATATATTCCTACACCAATCCAGTGAACGATATTATTTCTATTGCTGGCAGAGATTTAATTGCATTCCTGTGCTATTGACTGCTTTAAAACTAAACCCACATTACATAAGTACGCTCTCAAGGTGTTTGACAACATTTCTCACTGGAGAAATTCACTAAAACTCAGAAAACTCAAGGATCATTTGGAACAATTTCCAAGTGAAGATATTATTGTGCTAAGACGAATTGACTAAGTTTGGAGCAGACTCAACAGAGATCAATTTTCTAAAGTTATCCATTGTTCGCTTGACATAATATGTCAATACAATTGTTGCAGCAGATAGAGGACATCAACAGAGAAGCAATCCACGAAATATTTTTGCTGAAATCTGGAGGCTGTTGAAGAACATCTTGCTGTGTATACATATACCAGGTTTTAATCGCTCTCATCTGCTCATTGTTTATTCATATTTCAAACTGAAGAAAATACTGTTTATTGTGGTGCTATTTCCATATTGTCAAACATCAACAATATGTCAATTTTTGAGTCAGATATGAATTAGAGCAAGTTAATTTCAAGTCTGTGGGTATTTGTTGGGCACTCAATAAATTGATTCTCCCCAAAACTACCTCAAACACACTCAGAAAACTCAGTGAATTCCTAAGCTATTCTGCAAGGGATTCTTACAGTGGCATTCTAAGATGGACTTTGGAAAGTCCCTAGGAAACCTCCAGGGTATCCTCAAAGGGCTTGGTCAATAACAATTCAAACCTTCTAGCAGCAGTACCACTTCAAAGCAGACAGTGGAAAAACAAAACCACAAACCTTTCTCCAAAGGGGTCTATGCTATTCTTCAAAAAGAACAGCTAAGACATCTACAGAAAGAGTTGGAGATTGAACAAAAAATCTTTGTGCTTGGGACGTATTTGAAGCACATGAAGGTCACATGGAAAGTTCTCTTCAAACTTTGATGAACTCCTCTCCAAAATGAGCCAACTAGAAGGAAAGAAACTAATTTGGGTTCTAAGACCAGCTATGCTTGCTCTCATACAACCCAAGTTCTTGAAGAAACCTTGTGAAGGGGTTAAACTTCCACTTTCATCTTGTTTGGTAGCATCATGAGACTAACGCACCTACAACTCATTACAATGATGATGTTATGAAGAGATTTTTCAGACTGATGATAGAAACTTTCTGAGACTTGGACAATAGTGAACGCTCTACCTTTGGGAAGAAGCTTGAGATTTTAGGAGTTATGGCCATGACTAGGACTTATGAAATCATGTTTGATCTTGAGTGTGAGGTTTGATCCTACAGATATTCCAATGCTTCTTCAACATTAGGAAACATCACTTTGACAGAGTCATAACATACATGCAGTCCATCTTATCATCATGCATGAGAGGTCGTGATGCCATTTGTTAGGAGTTGCAGTCTCGATTGTTGTCTGTCTGGAGGAGAGAGAAGCTCATCTCACCTGCTGCTTATGAGCTAGCTGAAAGGTTGGTTGAGTAGAACATTGGGTTGTTCAGGAGACAGTTGATTAGGGAAGAGTTACTCAGGTATGGTGGATCTTGCAGCAAGAATGAGCTGAGGAGGAAGGGACTTTGCTTCATCTGCGAAGGACCTTGGGGACCTGACCACTCATGCTTGAGTTACACACAAGAGATAACACTGATAGAGCAAGGATATATTCTTTATGTTTGTTAGGATGAGGACTCTTTGTTGGATGAGTCCATAGGTTCATACGATGATGCCTTTGATGAGCACAAGATGATGGCAGTAGCCTAGATACGCATTCATGTGTTGTAGAGGAGTACGAGGAGTAGCCGATTGTTTCCATGAGGGAAGGAGATCATGGAGCAAATGAGTGACTAATGATTCAACATAGAGAGCACATAGAGGAGCATGAGTCAGATGATACACACAGTGTGCGGAATGGGCCAGAGTCAGCTAGTGGGTCATGTTGAGCCCATGATGGAGGATGAGCAGACACCCTTGGAGCCAACCATGGAGTGGAGTAGACAGATGTGGAGGCAACCTCCAGGGAGGCAGTATTTGCAGACACTTGTCCTTAGGAGATGCTGGAGATTTACAGGGTTGTCTTGCAGGAGGTTCGTAGATGGCAGGAGTTGTTGGAGGTGGTAGTGCATCCATATTTGGGTCTACCCATTGATGAGGTGCAAACATATGTAGTGGCAGCTAGCAAATCTGCAACATATTAAGGTAGCAACCCTCTCCAAGAGTTCATAGACAAGGCTTGCAACACAGTTTGCCCACTTTTATCCATTAGGGGGAGAGAGGCAGGATTTCTTGGACATGAATTGATTGTCCAAGTAGAGCATCAAGAGTTGAGCATGGACTAGTATCAGCATAGCAGATGTATTCCTTGCACAGGAGTCCATGCATTGGATTGGCGAGAGATCATGAGCTGGTACCCTACTGATGGAGTATCATTTTTAGTCAGTGGCATTGTATTGCAGGAGCCCTTAGAGGCAAGAGATATTACATGTTTCAGTTGGCAACAGGATGTAGGCCGGGCACTCATCAGTATCTCAGCACAACATTAACATGATGAGATTGACCTTGGTTTATGCCAAGAGTTGGATTGGAGAGAGGTGATGAGTTGGTACGCAATGGATGGAGCAACATTCCTGGTTGGAGTTATAGTAGAGCAGAAGCCATGGAGCCTTGATATTTTTTTTTGGTGGCATTAGGATCCAGGAGGATTCGTTGATGACAGGTTCAGTTAGAGATTAATCTGGGATCCGGGCATTGAGGGGTCCGGGCATGATGGGTTGACACAAGAGCAGAGCATCACCCAATGGTTTTTATGGGATCCGGGCATTGGGTCTCAGTTGCGTCGGGCCACGAGATTGGTCTACAAATTTGGATTGCTTGAGGGCAAGAAATCTTGGGGCGGGAGGATTGTCATGTCCCCATTTTTATTCTTCTTCATAGTACAGCTAGAGTGGATTTCTAAGGCAGGGGATGGCTAGTTCAATGGAGCAAGTTTATGTCATCAGGGGCTCCGATGGAGTTTTGAGGAGTTTTTATGGGATTTGATGGCATTCGCTTGGCATATTCCAGCATACGCACAGTTTTCCTTTCGTTCCGTCGCATTTTGACAACTTTAAAAAATCAACATTATTATTGGGCATAACTTAATTAAGTAGGCTTGAGGTGGCATCCGGGGATATTAATTGAAGGAACAACTCAGTATAATAGCTCGTTGGAACTGGAACAAGAAGAATTTACAAGATGGGATGATGAGAAGAGACTTCCAGCGGCCGAAGAGAGTATGGTGGGTCATTTTCCATTTTTCTTAGTTAAAAATGACTTTAATTTGTCATTTAATTTAGGAAAAATAATTAATTAGAAAAAAAGGGCCAAAAGTGACCTAAGTAAAATAAAATAAAATGAAAAGGTCACTTGATAAAGTCAATGGAGGAGCTTCTATAATAATAATAAAATAATAAAATAAGATGCTTCTAGAGACTTGGAGATATATCCATGAGATCTATAAAGGAGGAGGAGAAGGTCATTAGGGCACATCTTGGATTTGAGTATTGTTTCTTGTATGAGAAGTTGAGAACCTAGTTCTCTACTCCATTGGTAGCCCTAGGATGGAAACCCTTGGGTGATTCAGCGAGATTGGGTGAGCACCCATCTCCCCTTGGTGGATTCATTCAGAATTCACAAGTGTAGTGATTGATTTCATATTTTAGTTTGGAGGCCGACATTACCATTATTATCTTGGAGGGTCATTCCCAACTATTGTATTGGCATCTATTTCTATATAATAACGCTGGATTTTGTTGTTGCATTTCTCATTGTTCTTCATGTTGTGATCCCTTAATGAGATTTTTGTGCAATTTGTGGGGTTATTGTTTCTATCAAATTTCTGGTATTTGGGTTTTTACATGGCAATCTTTTGTTAAGTGCATGATAATTTTGTGTGATGGGTTTGTTCCAAATTTTCTTCATTTGGGACAGTACATGGTTCGACCACTAGTGGTGGGAGGATCTACCAACTCCTCATCTTGCCTCTGCTTCTCCCTTTGTTGCGAACTCACAATATCTCCTACACCTAAGGTCATGCTCGTACTGGTCACTGTAGTAGATATCTATGATTGTCCTTGCGGCTGTCCCTGTGGCTCCATTGTTGTTGGACTGATGAAGCTTTTGTTGGCTCTCTCTGATCACCTGTTGGCATCTCGCGAGATTTCTTGAAGGCTTTGTCCTCCATAAGCTTTACGTCCCTTCTTACGATAATCTTCCTACTGCTAGGAATGTTGATCCTATATGCCTTAGATGTCTCGCTATACCACCCCTTCTTTGCAGTCTGGTCCAACTTGGTGCACTTCTCATTTGGCACATGACAACAAGCTATGCTACCTGTTGTTGTTGCCTGTCACACACACCTAAAAGTTAGTGAGAAAATCCCTTAACCCCACAAGGTGTGGTTGGTGGAAAAATTAAGAGATGGGGCTATCACCTATTCCCAACTCTCTCTGATTAAGCTCTCTCCTAGGAAAGCTAAGGGGGGTGGTCCCTAAATGGAAAACTAAAGTTAAAAAAAAAAAGATGTGAGGTTTCTAGGAGATGTTAGATCAATTGGATTGGCAAACAATTTTCTCTAGATTTTATGATACTTTGCCAACTTCTCTTGATTGATAATCTCTTCCTTAAGTATGTCTACCTTTATAATAAGAAAATCAAACTTTACTAAGAAATTTAAGAAAAATCTAATAGGTGACTATTAACAATTTTTCTCCATGTATGCTGACCATTGTTAGGTAACAAGTAGGCATTCCATATAAATTGTGGCAAAGTCATCAAAATCAAAACTGAAAACCAAAGGAAAAGAATTCTTATGCTAAAATGAAACATAAATCAGCAAACAAAAATAAAAATGAAAATTCTTTTAAAAGTGGAAAGGAAAATCCAAGTTAGATCACATGGGGAATTAAGCCACCTAATCTTAGCCCAAAACTATCAATAGTATGATTTTCTCTTCATCTAACGAAAAAATAGATCTTCCCAATATTCAGCACAACATAGAGATGCACGTAGTCAACACATACCACAAATCAACAAGCAAGAACACCTTGAATTACACCCAAAAATCTTTTATTATGATAGAAAAAACCAGTGCCTTCAATATTGCCTAAAAATGAATAATACTTGCTTAAGAAAATTAAGTGTTTCAAATTGAAACACAAGTAACTTTGTCAAATCAAACAAAAGATCTTAGCAACATACATACAAGATATAAATTTCAAGAAATTCATTCAAAATATGTAATCATTCACAAATCTAAAGCATGCAAGGCAAGAATATAGAAATGACTTGCAAAGAAAACAAGTTAAGCTTTACTTGCAAAAAATGAACAAAATGATACTTGCCTAAATAAGATAATAAAACATTTTCATCAATGAGAAGTACATGAATAATTTGCAAGTAAAATAGTAAAATGTGTTAGCATGAAATGCACTTAAACTAAGATTGAATGCAATTATTTTGGATAATTTTAGTCTCAATGCTTAATCTAGGTGAGAGATTTTCCTCTTGAACTCTTATCAAAGGGTAAAAATTGGGGTGACTGTAAGAAATAGGGGTTGAGGACACGGTGGTGTAGTTAATAGTAACTTCCCCTCAGTCTTACAAGTTAGCATGTGCCTTCATTTCTACAAGGGGACAAACCACCTTTATAACTGTAGATTCACACACTCTTTACCTTGCTTCGTACCAATTGGAAGAATTTTCCAAGAAAGACTTTTCCCTATGATTTCTATCAACCAAACTTATGCTTGGAGGTAAATTGAGTTAAAATGAAATTATGTTAAAATGTTTGATATGGTATGAAAGTGAGATTACTAATGCTTTGCAAAAAAAGGGAAATGCTGCAAGTAAATGAAAATTTGCTCAACAAGATAACTTTGGATAACTACTCAAAATAATGCAAGATACAATAACATAAGCGTCATAAGCACACACGATTGTAAGTTGTTCAATGTAAATTCTTTGGCTAATGATATATCAATAACCAACTAAAGCAATGAAATGAAATGAAGCTTTCAATGTATGATACGCTTGCAAACTGAGCAAATAACTTAAAAAAATTAAATGAGTATGTAACCAATGAGTCTATGATGAAGTCAATATGAAGCAAATTGTCAAATTAACTAAATCAAACTTTGCCGCATGAAATGGAATTCTTTATATAAAATAAAATAAAATACTCCAAAGTGAAATCCCAAGGTGTATTTAAAACAAACACTTGAAATGCAAAGCATAAAATAGTAGCAAAATCAAATTCAGAAAATTAGATTATGATGGTGAGATTGTTTTAATTCTTAAGGCATGCAAATGAAAACTAAGAAAACAAGTGCAAGATCAATCCACCCACATGTTTCTCTTTTTAAATAAGGAGAAAATGATGTCTTGGGTGAAAACCCAAGCTCCCACAAGAAAAACTAAGTTTTTATTAGATGTTACAAGGATGAGAAACCTTCCAAAATGTCTCAAGTAAAACTTCAAGAGGAATATTTACAACACATGAGGCTTTTCAAGCACTAGATTTCTTTATTGAAAATCAAAATCTGAAAATTATGTAAGTACAACAAGAATGCTCTCAATATTGGAGATGTTAGGTGTCTCTTGATGTCCCAAATATTAGCCTCCAATGGATGATGAATTCTTGTAAAGGAAATGAATTAGTCTTCAAGTGTCCACGGTCTTGCAAATAGAAGTCATTTAGGCTACTAAAAGTCATGCCCAAGGTTGCTAAATTCAAGTTCAGTGAATTACTAGGAAGTTGGGCCTACTAAATCCTGATTTTGACCATTGAAATTCAACAGAAAATCCTAAACTTGACCTGGGCAAAGAGGGTTGTGAATTTTGATGTTGGCCGGGCAAGGAAGTAGCCACTAAGAGGGGATGGTGTGGAGGGACTATACAGATAGTGAAGGGGCTCCTATGTGCTATTGTAACCAGGGGATGGTGTGGAGGGACTACACAGGCAGTGAAGGGGGCTCATGTGTGCTATTGTAACCAATTGGGAAGGAAGTTGTAGAATTTACGGAAGTCCTGGGCTTAGTGGTAGAAAATATTTTGCTATTTCATTGTTTGTAAATTAGAGTGGCCTTCATACTCATACATTTCCTTGAGAAACTGTTTTCCTGGTTGTATCATGGCCTCTCTAGGGAGTGGCTAGCTATAGATAAGAGAAAGGACAATTGAGCCTATGATTGGGCGGAAAAGAGATCACCCTTCTTCAGTTGCTAGAAATTGATTTCAGATAAGTCTCCTCATTTGTGTTCAAAATGGTGTGAATCAAATGTAGTGCATCTAATATTACTTTTGAATTGTTGTTACCTACTGTGCATGCATATGTAATAATAATTTTATGCCATGGATAGGTAAAATGCGATGATGGGAAATGTGTCTACAGATGTCAATTGAATCTGGAGACTTAACCTTGATGACAAGCTTCATGAATGTAAATCTTAATTTTTATAAGAAGACTAGGCAAGTCTTAGTCTTCATAGAACATCTAATGATAAGATTTAAAATTCTCCTCGGAGCACTTATGTTCCTCAAATTATAGTGGTATGGGAAATCAGTGTGGACTCTTGAGTAAACGTGAAAGTGTTAAATTACCCTCCCTTGGGTTCACCCAATGAATTCCATTACTCCTTCACAAGCCTATTTTTACAGTTAATCCTAACTTTTGGGTTGTTTTACATTGTGGATTTGGATGGAATAGGGGAGGCACTGGCCTCTACCTTGAAGAGACCATGCTACCAAGTCTTGTTGGAGGCTTGAAGGTCCTTAATCCACCGTGAAGTCAGGAGCATATAGGGTGCGCATAGATTCTCACCTACCTAGTGTAATACTTCTCAAAAGCTTTTATGTCTAACTATATCTCAACCTTGTTTCCTTAGGTCACAAGCTATGACAAGAGTGGCATAAAGGCCTCTATAGACATGGTTGATGGCATCAAGGTTTGTTCTCATGGAGAAAATGTACATATCACGAATGGCCTCATAACACAGGCGAGTGTTTTCAAGCAAGAAGGGAGGGTTAAGTACATTATGTAAATCTTGGTCCACCATTCTTGCTTGGACCATGATAAAACTATATAGAAGAGTAATGACCATTGAGTATTCTTTTGACCTAGTTTTGGGTTTCATATAGTCCATCAAATTATGAATTATAAATTATAATGGAATAGGTGTTGGTGAAGCATTCCATCGAGTCATTATGCTCGAAGACATTTTTCAACCCTAGCATGCATATTTGCAAACGATTTAATTATCTTTGTGTAGCCCTGAATCGTAGAAAATAGGCCATGATTGATAGTGGTATGTTGACCCTTGTAAGCCTGGGGGATCAACAATAAGATCCTCCTTTATGACTCTTGGGATTCAAAAGTTTCTGACCATTTGTGTGCGGGTGTGGTGATTATGGAATATTTCAATTTGGCCTAGCTATAGGCCAACAAGGTGTAAACTGTATATTCCAAATGAACTAAGTATGCATAATAGAGACTTTAATAAGCACAAGATTTAAGGCTTGTACATTTAAAATTCTTTTACTTTGGCCAAAATAGTCCATGGAAAGTGGAATCTTAGGGATTTTAATCTATGTTACCAGGATTCAGATACGGATATGGTACGGATCCGCCAGTTTTTTGAAAATGCAAAATCCGGATACAGCAAGGATACATCACGTACAATATATATATATATATATATATATATATATATTATATATAATATATATATATTAAATTAAAAAAAAACACTTTAGAGCTATTAATTAAATAGTAGACAGTGGACACTTTATAATTATTGATTATATAACATATGTTATATGATATACATGCTAGAGATGACAAATATCATAATATAAAATATAATTATTATTAGATAGTTATAAGTTTATAAAGAATCATTTATTAAAGATATATATTATAATTTTATATTGTATAAGAGGGAACAATAAAATATATATAATATTAAATAAAGAGAATGCTAATATACTATTGTTATAAATCTACCATTTGTTGTTATATAATATAATAATTATAATACTATTTGGCATTTGATTAATTAGTAAATTACTAATAGTTATAAATTGACTATATAATAGAATTATGAATATTTCATAACTATAAAATCTAAATTGACTAAATAATACTAAATAGTTAACTGTTATATATATAGTCTACAGAATGTCATTCACTGTTATATAAACAATAATACCATTTGGCATTTGAATTTTGCAGGCCTTTAAAAACAAAATAAAAAAATCAACTATTTGGCATTTGCCTTTAAAAACAAAAACAAAAAAATTAAAATCGACCATTTGGCATTTGAGACTATACAATCCACCATTTGGCATTTGCGGGCCTTTAAAAAAACAAAAAAACATACAATCGACCTTCCAAAAAAAAAAAAAAAATTAAAAATCGGATCATTTGTTGTGTATTTTATATGACATTTGAAAAAATAAAATTTTAACCTGTCCGTTGAGCAGCAACGGGGCGGTGGCTGAGCACGGTGGCTAAGTGTTGCTGACTGAGGCAACGATTGACTGACGACAGCGTGGGGACAACGGCTGACTAACGACAGCGTTCCTGGCTGGCTGGGGACGCATATCTAAACCTACAACGACAATCGAAACCTAAATAAATTCTGTTTTTTCTGACTTTTCGGCGACCATTTCACCGTTTCCGGCAGCTACCAGCGGGATCTGTATCCTGGAAAAGTTTTTTGTTTCCAAAAACTATATATTTATAAAATACGTATTTTAGACGTCTTTTTGGCGTATTGTATCCGGATCTGGTTCAGATTCGTGGATCCGGCAATATTTCTCCTACCTCTGCCGGATCCAGTAACTTAGATTTTAATGTTGATTTTTGGTAGCATCGGATGTGCTCTAGCCATGAAAATTACTGTAGAGGCTAAGGCACATGAGATCTCCAAGACCCAGAAATCGTTTGGAGAAATTCCACCCGGATGAAGAGATATTAAAATAATTAATATTTTTAATGGGTTTCTAAGTATAAACTTAGGAAAAAAAAAATATTAATGTGTATTAATATAAAATGGGTGAGAAAGTTCTAAGTGACGAGGATCAAGCCAAATCTAATCTTAACCGTTGATTAGGGACTTAATCTCAGCCATTGAATCGTCAACATAAAAAGTATAAGAGGAGGTTTGAGGGTCAGTTGGAGACACACCAAGAGAGTTCAAGAATTTGATTTTCTGGGGCGGCGTTTGCTGAGGAAATCGAGTTAGTGATCAGTTGCAGCGAGGGGCAGTTCACTAAGGGATTTTCATCCAAGGCTAAAGAATACATAGCAAAGAGGCAGTGAAGTGCTGGGAGAGACAACGCAGGCCCAAGGAGGGCTGACACAGAGGCCGAAGGAGCCAACGCAGAGGACGCAATGGGCTATAGAGGTTGATGCAAAGGACGCAGAGGGCTTCAGAGGCAGCACTGGGGAGATTCTATGCAGCAGACTGAGAGCAGATCAACTGGGAGAGGGTGACATAGTTCCTAAAGAGTGACGCAATTCCAGTGCAGTGTGTGGAGCAACTTTCGCTGTCCAACACAAGGAACAACCAGAGTCACTATGGGATTGATCATCTGGTTGATGATTTACCAGAATATTTGTCTCCGAATAGAGGTACTACTGCCGAGGACATTCTCTGTTGGGTGAGCCATTTTTGGCAACCTAGCTGTATTGTGAAATTGCTTAATAATAAAACCCTAATATATGCTGCACTGGTTTTCCCGCATTGGGTTTTTCTGGGGACGATTGTCCAAAAATAACGGTGTCCCTTATTGTTATTGTTTCCGTTTACTTCAGTGCATGATCTGTATATCTGTGAAGGTTGCATTTGTGTTTACTTCGATGTTTATGCAATTAAATAGCTTGTTAATGTCAAGAATAAGTAGGAAATAGTAAACCAGAAATTGCAGTAGGGGTTTCTGATGTGTTAGATTCAGAAATTCTCACATGGTATCAGAGCGATTGCAGATCATAGGAGACTGAAGACACCAACTAAGAAAATCTAAGAATTTGCAGCAGAGAGACAACTATCCCAAGAGACAGCGTTGTTCCAGAGCTGAAGAGGCGAGAGGAGGAGTGACACAATGAGAGTGTGTGATGCAGAGGCTCACGCAGTGCCTGTGCCAGCATTCAGAGCCGAGAGAGAAAGAGGATTGACGTAGTGGCCAGGAGGAGCTAATCTAGTTCTCACTGTGACTGCGCAGACCCAGAAGGGCTCATATTCTTCAATTGTCGGGGCTAAGGGAGTTGAGCAGATTTTGATTTGTGGAAGCTGGCGGGACGTTGTTTCTGTGAGTGCAAAACAATGTCTAAGGACACTGAACCAAGGTAGAGGGAAGCACTACCTCGATAGATTTCTAGCTAAGAAATCTAGGTCTGGGTTGCAGCGGCAAGGAGGATTCGAGAGGAGTAATTCGATAGTTGGCCAAAGGATTTCCGAAAGGGAAATCAAGACTCAAAGGGTGTCTAGAGAAGAAGAGAAGAGATGGTAGTGAATGGATTGAGGGATCATGATAGATTGGATGGAGCTTCCAATTTTGTCATCTGGAAGGCTAGGATCCTGACAATCCTGGATAAAAATCGCATCAAGGACTATGCCTTGAAAACCATAGCTGTCCCAGTTGACCCTAATGCAAATGAGAAATATGAGGAGGCTGAGGCGAAGGCGAAATGCATGATTCTAAACGGGCTCAAGGATCATGTCATACCACATATTGCTAAGAAGAACACAGCGAGGGAGATGTGGCAGACACTGACCACCTTATACCAGGGCTCTTCCGTGCAGTGGAACATGTTATTAGAGAATCAGCTGAGGTCATATTAGATGCAGAAAGGAGAGGAGATAGATTCGTTCCTTCTCAGGTTGCAAGGAATTTGTGACCAGCTTACTTCTGTGGGGTCTACATTGGATCAAGAGTTTATGGTCAGGACTGTTCTGAATGCAGTCTCCGAAGACTGGGAGACGTTTGTCCAAAGCATTTTGGGCAGAGCGACTGTGATGTCCCCATTTTATTTTTCTCTAGAGTACAACCAAGGTCGATTTCCAGGGCGGGAGATGGTCAGTTCAGTGGAGCAAGTTTATGTCATCAGGGGTCTTGATGAAATTTTGAGGAGTTTTTATGGGAATTGAAGGCATTCGCTTGACATATTCCATCATCCACGTAGTTTTCCTTTTATTCCATCGCATTCCGACAACTTTCAGAAATCAACATTATTATTGGGCATAACTTAATTAATTATGCTCGAGGTGGCATTCTAGGGAGATTAATTGATGGAACACTTCAGTGTAATAGCTCGTTGGAACCGGAGCGAGAAGATCTATAGGTTGGGATGCTAAGAAGAGACTTCCATTGGCCAAAGAGAGTATGGTGGACGATTTACCATTTTCCTTAGTTAAAAATGACTTTAAATAGTCATTTAATTAAGGAAAAATAATTAATTAGAGGAAATGGGCCAAAAGTGACTTAAGTAAAATAAAATAAAATAAAAGGGGTCACTTAAGATTAAGTCAATGGAGGAGCTTCTAGAATAATAATAACATAATAAAATAATAAAATAAGATGCTTCTAGAGGCTTGGAGGCCTATCCATCAGATTTATAAAAAGAGGAGGAGAAGATCATTTGGGACATCTTGGAGTTGATATTGTTTCTTGTATGAGAGGTTGAGAACTTGGTTCTCTACTTCCTTGGTAGCCCCAGGATGAAAACCCTCGGGTGACTTAGAGAGATTGGGCGAGCATCCATCTCCCCTTGGTGGGTTCATTCAGAATCCACGTGTAGTGATTGTTTTTCTGTATCAATTTGGAGACCGAAAGATCATTCCTAACTATTGTATTGGCATCTATCTATATATAATAAAGTTGTATTTTGGTTGCTGCATTCCTCGTTGTTCCTTATGTTGTGATTTTTAATGAGTTTAATGCAATTTGTGGGTTTATGGTTTCAGTGAAATTTCTGGTGTTTGGGTTAACAGGGCAATTTCCTGTTGGGTGCTAGATAATTTGATTTGAAGAGTTTGTTCCAAATTTCCTTCGTTTGGAACAATATAGTGTTATCAAAGCATCGAGCTTGGCTCAACCTGCGTATTTTCAGTTTTCAATTGTAGATTAATTCAAGGGTTTTAATATTTCTTTTATCTTGCTAGAGTCATTTTGCAAAAGAAATTTCTTTCATGAAATCAGGGCAAAGATTTGTAGGCCAAATATTTTATTGGCCAAATTGTTAATGTTTCGTAAGGTGACCAATTCCTGTCCATGGTACTTATTAAATGGAGGCACCCAGACCTGCAAATGTGGTAATTTATATACAGGGGCTAGGTGATACACGCTGCATATATTGACGCAGTGTACCAAGGTATATCGTTGACTTATTGCGCAAGTGTGGGCGTGTAATTCAGGACTATTGTTGAGGAGTGCGATTAATGGCCAAGGATGAACTCCAAGCCAAGCGATTGAACATCTCGTCCCTGACCAAGTTCTCGACGTACTAATCGAGTGAGGTTAAAATCGACTGTGTATGCAAACAAGTGAAGGCCAAGTTAGCGCAAGTTGTGGACAGCGCTATAATTCACCAAGTTGTCGTTTCAAAAGAAAGATTATGACAGTGCCCCCTTTTTCTTCACGTCGATCTGATTGAGATTTTCGGACGGGACCACGTTTTGAAAACAACATCGAGGGCAAGCACCTTTTGCTAGATGGAGTTAGTTTTGGTCAAAAACTGAACCGCTGGTGCATCGTTAGAAACTGGGTGGAGGAAGGCCGCAGTTGGGGCACATATAATTCACCTACTGAAGAGCCACCATTCCAGGTGATCGACGCAAGACCTCTGTTGTCACTGTGTATGGAAGATTGACGAAGTCAACAACATAATAAATAGGGGACGTGGATTCTTGGCTGCAGGATCGGATCAATAAAATCTGGTCGTATTTCTTTGTTGGAGAACGACTCTGACATTTTTAAAGTTTGTGGACAAATTCGAAGTAGGGGCGTGATCCATTTGTTGGGGGAATCGACCCACTACCGGGGTGCATGCATCGTGATTGTTGTAAGCACTGGATCATCTAGATCGGAGCCGTCCGATTTCACCACGTCCGGCCAAGTCTCTATCTCTGAGCGTGAGACTGTTTTTGGGCGAAAGTTACATATCGGCCAGGTCTGCAGTTTCATGGTAATCTGGGCGTGTTTGTACCTGGGCGGAGGAATACGCTATTCAAAGCAAGGAACCCATCATCATCGAATGAAAAAGCTACAATAGCGATATGTGTGCGGTATAGTGTGCTTGCCCATGACGTGTGTGGCATATGTTGTATACAAAATAACCAAAGAAGGGTTCATGAGCAGAAGTTGGCAAAGATGAATAACCACAACATTTTCAAAGACCGAGTTTGAAGGAATGAGAGGTCGAAATTTTCCGGGAGTGGAATGTTTTTAAATCTGGCAGTGACTCATAAAAAGACCAACATTTAAATCTGCCCAAACGAGCCAAAAATTTTAGTGTCAGTGATTAAAAGAGGGACGTGTGGCTCAACAACTGTGAGAATACTGAAAAGTGTTTATCAACGACAAATATCCTAGTTAAATCACTGGGCTACGTGTTGGGTATTGGAGATGTCATTCTTTCCCCAAACTTTAGATCGAGATGCTGATTATTGTGGCTGCTATACAAGAAATATGAAGTCTGGTTCATAGATTGATGCCAAAACTCATTGTTGGACTGATTTCTATTAGAAAATGAGCTGTTGTTCCTATGTGTGGTTTTCTGGGCATACTTGTGCATTTGGGAAGAGAGAATATCTATATCTATATTATATTATATATATATATATATATGTTGCTCTCATCTTGAAGAGGATTGTCATTCGATGAACTATTTGTTGAGCTACACACCATGAGGAGGCAGAGCTACTACGCCGGGAAGCTGAGTCAAAGAAGGGAGCATAAATCAGAAACTGAGAGGATATTGGCTGTAGCAGAAGAAGTATTCTACAAAGTTGAATTGACGGGGCCACCAGTATATCCCAGTGCCATATTTGGAGGATTCTCAAGCCAAAATGTTGTCTTTGAATCTGTCATTTCCAGAATTGCCAGAGGTTGATTTTGTAGCAGCCTTTAGGCTTTCTTGAATCGAAGGAGAGGCCCAGTTTGTGCAGACTATAGTGTTGGACATCTCTGAACAAAATTTATCAGGTTCTCTCTGTAACAACCTTCATTTATATCACTGTGTTGTATATCTGAAGTAATGTTATGGCTGCTTGTTTAATTTCGAATGTGTGATTGGTGCTATGAAATTTAATGTAAGGTCTAGGTGTTGAGTTAGCTACTACTGGGTACTTCTATTGAGCTATCAGTCCAGGCTGTGTGAGATGCACTTGACTTCATTGGACTAAAACATGGCTAAAGCCTTTGTAAACTCCCTTAATAAACCAGCAGCAACAAATAGTAAACCCTTCTAAAGAAAGCTCCATTCCATTCTTTAGAGAGAACAGTTAAAGGATGTGCAGAAAGGGTACGAAATAGGACACAAGATTTTTGCCCTTGGAACAGATTTGAAACACGAGGGTCACATGGAAGGTCCTCTTCAAACTTGATGAACTTGTGCCCTCCTTTCGAAAGCGAGTCAGTTTGAAGGGATGAAATTAATTGGAGCTTGAAGACCAGCTATGCTTACTCTCATACAACCCAAGTTCATGGAGGAACCTTGTGAAGGGGTTAGGCTTTCATTTGTATCTTGTCTCAGTCACATCATGAAACTGACTGCACCTATAGCTCCTTACAATGATGATATTATGAGGAAACTTTTCAGATTACTGATAGAAACCTTCCGAGACTTGGACAACAACGCAGGCTCTACCTTTGGGAAGAAGCTTGATATTCTAGAAGTCATGGCCATGACTAGGACTTATGAGATCATGTTTGATCTGGAGTGTGATGATTTGATCCTACAGATGTTCCAATGCTTCTTCAGCATTAGGAAACATCATCCCGACAGAGTCAGAGCACACATGCAGTCCATCTTGTCCTCGTGTATTAAAATAATTAATATTTTTAATAGAGTTCCTAAGTCTAAATTGAGGAAAAATAAAATATTAATGGGTATTAATATAAAACAGGGTTAGAAGGTTCCAAAAGTCGTGGATCAAGCCAAATCTAATCTTAGCTGTTGATTAGAGTTATAATCTCGGTCGTTGATGAACCAACGAGAAAAGTATAAGAGGAGGCTTGAGGGTTAGTTGGAGAATACACCAAAGTGATCAGTCATTCATTTTGCTAGAGCGCGGTTGCAAAGAAAAGTTGAATCAATGATCAGCAGCGAGGGGCAGTGAGTATGAGGCAAGGAAGAAGAGACAATACTGAGAGACCAACGCAGAAGCAAAGAGAACGAGAGCAGTAGCCAGTCCAAGATACACAGAGCCCAGCAGATACAACGCAGAGGCTAGAGGGATTGCGTCATCCATGCAGAGGTTGTTGGAGTGACATAGAGGGTCCCAGAGGCTACACAGTGCCTCAGAGGGCTGACGCAGAGGGTCCTGGGGTTGACGAAAGTTAGCAGGAGGCTGACGCAGAGGCCAAAAGGGCCAATGCTGAGCTTTAATTGTGTAGGAGAGGGTTTTGTGGGACAGGTTTTCTAAATACTTGTTTCCGAATATAGATGTATTGCTGCCATGTATTTTTCTCTGTCGAGTGAGCCGATTAGGCACCCAGTTGTACTCAAATAGACTGCATAACAATATAACACTTTGAATAGCTGCATCAGTTTTCCCGCATTGGGTTTTTCTGGGGACATTTGTAAAAAAATAACGGTGTCACTTGTGTGCTTTTTTTCTTTCAGTTGATGATCGGTAGATGTTGACACTGTACTTGTGTTTATTTTTAGTATTTATACAATTAAATAACTTGTCAAGTAATTAAACAATAGGTAAAATAAACCAGATAGTGTAGGAAGAATTTCTAACAGGTTAGAATTAGAAATTCCAACATGGTATTAGAGCATGGTTGTAGATCGCAGGAGAACTGAAGGCATTAGCTGAGCAGAGCATTTGCAGCAGAATCAATTGTCCCGAGTGACAGTAGCTGATCCTTGCAGAAGTGACAGAGGAAGGGTTGACGCAGAGGGACTGCGTCATCAGTCTGGCCAGAGAGAGGTCAACGTAGAGGCTAAGGAGGGCGGAGAGAGCTCACGCAAAGGCCATGAGGTCTGACGCAGTTGGCTGAGGGCGCTGTTTTGCTGGTGTCGGGATTGCGCAGAGCCAAGAGGCTCAATCCTTCAGTTGCTGGGGTGAAGGAAGCTGTGGGCAGTTTGCAGGAGCGACGTTGGTGGGGTACTGTGGTTAGAATAATACCTAACAGGGCAAGACCAAGGCAGAGGGTGTTGCTGCCGAGGCAGATTTCTAGCCAACGAATCTGGATCAGTGTTGCAGTTGCACAAACGATCGGAGAGAAGCAACTTGACAGTTGGCAGAAAGATTTCCAGGAGGGAAATTGGGACACAGAGGGAGTCTAGAAGAGAACTTCTAGAAGGGAAGTAGATAGACTCGAAGGAGTCGAACCGAGAACTTCCAAACGGGAAGTAGAGAGACTTAGCTGGAGTCGAACCAAGAACTTCCAGGCGGGAAGTAAAGAGACTTGGAGGAGTCGACAGAAGAGCAGTGAGATGGTCGTGAATGGGCTGAGAGATCAAGACAGGCTTGACGGAGCATCCAACTTTGTGGTCTAGGAGGGTAGGATCTTGTCCATTCTAAATAAACATCATATCAAGGGCTTCGCCTTGAGAGTGATGGCTGTCCTAGTTGGCCCGGTAGCTAATGAAAGGTACGAGGAGGCAATGGTTAAGGAAAAGTGTATCATCCTTGATGGGGTCAAGGATCATGTGGTCCCACATATTGCCAAGAAGGAAACGACAAGGGAGATGTGGCACACTTTGAAGACATTGTACTAGCATACTTTCGTGCAGAGGAAGATGCTCCTGAAAAATCAGCTAAGGTCATGCTAGATGCAGAAGGGAGAGCAGATAGATGTCTTCTTTGATTCTATTGAAGGAGATCCATGACTAGCTAACATCCATAGGGGCCACGCTGGATCAGGAGTTGATGGTAAGGACCGCACTTAATGCAGTCTCTGAGGAGTGGGAGACATTTGTCTAGAGCATACTAAGTAGGATGAGTCTTCCAAATTGGGAAGACATGTGGGCAACTCTTTGTCAAGAAGAGATCAGACGACTAACCAAGGCGGGGAGTAGCAGCAAAGGGGTCAGGATCAAGAAGGAAGAGGAATAGGATGCAGCTCTAGCATCTGCAAGAAAGCAGGAGAAGAGGAAGAATAAGGACCTCTCTAAGGTCAAGTGCTTCCATTGTGGGGAACTGGGTCACTATGCGAACCAGTGTCCAAGGAAGAAGAGTAAGGGAGAGGCTTTTGACTCGAAGGCAGCACTAGCAAGGGCGGAGAAAGAAGTTGAGGAGGATGATGATTGTGCCATGAGTGCTCATGTGCCACTTAAGAAAAATTGGGGAGACAATGAGCTGTAGTCAGGAGGACTACAAGCGATGAGGGGCAGGATCCTTGAGGTACCCAACCTCTTGGATTATACCTTGCTACGAGAGCCCCGAAGAGGAGTAGCAGGATTGGCGGGTGTAGGTAGAGAGGGATGCAGATGAAGCGGCAAAGAGTGCTCCAATGCAGGAGTCCTTGGGTAGTGCGAGGCTAGCAAGCTACAACAATGCGAGAGGCACGGGAGTGTTGCACCAGTGCAGAATGACACAGAGGTGTGCAACAATGCAAGATGCATGGAGTTATTGATGTAGCGCAGAGGCCAATAGAGGGAGCTTCAATATCGGGAGTGTTTCTAGCCTGACAAGGATGTCAGAAGTTGGGTGGATTAGTTACTTACTTCTCAGTAACTGAGTTGCAGTGCAGTAGCACGATGCAACATGATGAGAGGGGATGCAGTGCAGATGCAGTGTTGGGAGGATGGACCAGCAACAGCACGAATGCAGAGGGAGATGCCGTATGGATGCAACAGTGGCAATAGTAGGGCCATGGGCAGCAGTACAGGATGCAACAGTGCAGAGGATGTTGGGCGAGGAGGCCTAGCATCAGCACAGGGACCGGTGCTAGATAATCAGAGTAATGCTAAGTGAGGAGTATTACTAGAGCACAGTCCTCGCTAAGAGGGAGTGCTGATTTGGGGTAGCATCAAATGTACTCTAGTCATGAAAATTGGTGGAGAGGCTAAATCACATGAGATCTCTAAGACCCAGAAATGGTTTCGACAGATTGTACCTGGTCATGGAGATATTAAAATAAATAATATTTTTAATGGAGTTCCTAAGTCTAAACTTAGGAAAAATAAAATATTAATGGGTATTAATATAAAACTGGGTTTTGGATCAAGCCAAATCTAATCTTAGCCATTGATTAGAGATTTGACCTCAGTCGTTGATGGACCAATGAGAAAAGTATAAGAAGAGGCTTGAGGGTCAGTTGGAGAATTCACCAAAGCGATCAGTCATTCATTTTGCTAGAGTGAGATTGCTAAGCAAAGTTGAATAAGTGATCAGCAGCGAGGGGTAGTGAGTACGAGGCAAAGAGGCAGAGACAATATTGAGAGACCAACGTAGAAGCAGAGAGAGTGAGAGCAGTAGCTAGTCCAAGCTATGTAGAGCCCAACAGAGACAGTGCAGAGGCCAAAGGGAGTGCGTCATCCACGCAGAGGTTGTTGGAGTGACGCAGAGGGTCCTAGAGGTTGCGCAATGCCTCAGAGGGCTGACGCAGAGGGTCTTGGGGTTGACGCAGGTCAACAAGAGGCTGATGTAGAGGCTAGAAGGGCCAGCGCTGAGCTTCAGTTGTGTCGGAGATGGTTTCGTGGAACAGGTTTTTTGAATATTTGTTTCCGAATATAGAGGTATTGCTCATGTACTATTGCGGAAAACATACACAATACATAAGCTCCTCTACGTTGATCATCAATATAGCAGCATCAATAACAATAAAACATCAAGAGCATTCACACATTAACATAGTATGTATCCCGAGGAAAGCATCTCGCTAAAAACCCCAACTATCTGTATATTAATGATTAAGTCATGTAACATTACACAGCATAATACTTCTCACAAGTATCTCTACCTCTGTTACACACAATATAGCTCAGATCTGAATCAATCACTGGCTCAAATCTCCTTCGTTGCTTTCCTGCCTCCACTGCTCAATACCTGCTCAAGAACTGATGATAATTCCAAGGCAACCACGTATTTACTTGGCTAAATCACGTGAGCACAAGCTACAATGTGGGAAAATACGCGGGCAAACTCATTGGCATACTCAATCCCTTGATTGTGCAAGATCTGATGCACAACTATAGTCACAACTGATAGCAATCTGATTCTCTAACACCTGTCCCTGCTGAACTGAACATGCACTGACATCCAACTGAGTTAACTGATGTATTCATTAGTTGTATTATGAGTTAATAACTTGTGAATTAATTAATAACTAATTCACCCAACTCATCTCTAGTCTATTTTCCAGTTAAACTAAATACAACCAGTTTAACAAAGCTAAACTGAACACAACTCCATCAACTGCACCTCCAGTCCACTAAACTCAACTCACTTGAGTTCTAATGAAGTCCTGCATGCAAATATTAGTCATCCCATAGGTAACCACGTATTTCCTTCTGGGATCTGCATGTACCACATCCGTAGCTCATCCTGAAGTGCTCCAAGAGAATAAGACAAAGTTTATAGTTTAAATATTATTATGAGCTAATAATATTTGACTGTTCTATATTTAGACTGAGCAGTCACTCCGCTGTGATCTAAAAATAGAAGTCCATCTTTTTTTTCCAACTTGATCAATCATCCATAAACAGCAACCTGCAATCCATAGACATGATCCATATGTCTAAAAATAGACTTGCGCCAAAAA
>APFE031346727.1:166998-199044 GCA_000404065.3 Pinus taeda
GGCAAACTCATTGGCATACTCAATCCCTTGATTGTGCAAGATCTGGTGCACAACTATAGTCATAACTGATAGCAATCTGATTCTCTACCACCTGTCCCTGTAAAACTGAACATGCACTGACATGCAACTGAGTTACTGATGTATTCATTAGTTGTATTATGAGTTAATAACTTGTGAATTAATTAATAACTAATTCACCCAACTCATCTCTAGTCTATTTGCCAGTTAGACTAAATACAACCAGTTTAACAAAGCTAAACTGAACACAACTCCATCAACTGCACCTCCAGTCCACTAAACTCAACTCACTTGAGTTCTAACTGAAGTCCTGCATGCAAATACTAGTCATCCCAAAGGTAACCACGTATTTCCTTCTGGGATCTGCATGTACCACATCCGTAGCTCATCCTGAAGTGCTCCAAGAGAATAAGACAAAGTTTATAGTCTAAATATTATTATGAGCTAATAATATTTGACTGTTCTATATTTAGACTGAGCAGTCACTCCGCTGTAGTGTCACTCCGCTATGGTCTAAAAATAGAAGTCCATCTATTTTTCCCAACTTGATCAATTATCCATAAACAGCAACCTGCAATCCATAGACATGATCCATATGTCTAAAATTAGACATAGTCTAAAAATAGACTTGCGCCAAAATTAGCCTGCGGGCCCACTTAGTGAAGGCGACTCTTTTCACTAAGCTCCATCATCTTGTTGCAATCTCAACAATTGCTACCGTGTATTTTTCTCTGTCGGGTGAGCCGATTAGGTACCCAGTTGTACTCAAATAGACTGCATAATAATATAACCGTCTGAATCGTTGCACCGGTTTTTCCGCATTGGGTTTTTCCGGGGACATTTTTCCAAAAATAACGGTGTCACTTGTGTGCTTGTTTTCTTTCAGTTGATGATTTGTAGATGTTGAGACTGTACTTATGTTTATTTTCAGTATTTATATGGTTAAATAACTTGTCAAGTAATTAAACAAGTAGGTAAAATAAACTAGATAGTGCAGGAAGAATTTCTAACGGGATAGAATTAGAAATTCCAACATATCGCAGTCTAGAGATCTAATCAATGTTAAAAGATATTCCATGTCGCTGGCTTAAGAAGAAACAAATTTTTAACTAAGAGACCTGTTTAAATTATATATATATATATATATATATATATATTTGTGACTATGCTAAACCTAGGGTGGGGCTAGCACTTTTATTGGATGGAAGAAGGCTGATTTATCCACAATGGGATGCTTATCACCAAGATTGTCTAAGGCTAGGTCACATGCCCATTGGGAAGTTTAATTCCCCAAAGTAACTTCCATCCTCAACCCCTCCCCATGAGATTTGAACTTGTGACTTGGGGACTAAACCCTAAGCTACACCTCATGAATAATTATACATATAAATACATGACACCAAATACAACATAATTTTGAAAATAATTATAATTTTCAGAATTATCTAATAGTAACTAATGTACAACATAAATATTTATTATTGTTTTTAAAATAAAATAACATTATTGTATTTTGGTCTTGGTCGAAAATGTATTAACCTCAAAGTCTTCCACCAGTTGATGATACATTGCAAACCAATTTCTATTGAATTTCCTAAGACAGTGTACTTTCAAAGCATGGTATGGAAGTTATATTAAACTTTGTTAGACAGATTTGGTGGAGCAATATAGCTCCCACCTCGCAATGTTCAACTCATACTAGTCTGTTGTTCCTTATCTACCCATAACTATAAAGTGAATCATAAGAAGCAGGAGGATTTCTCTGCTCTCACATCATGTTCTTTTGCTATTGTGACCTCTCCAAGGTCAAGCTCATGTCCCAGCTCCATGACTTGCCATTGTTCGTGGTTGATGGATTCCTGGCATTCTCTTCAGACAACTGCCAATCGGTGATATATCCAGGCCGAGACGGTGGAGAATGAATTTTTATAACACCTGATAGCATGGAAACCAATTGAGACATGGAAGGCCGTTGTGAGGGAGATGCTTGTGTACACAAAAGAGCCACTTGAATAACCCTCAAAGCTTCTTCTTCAGAGCAGCTCGAAATCATTTCGGTGTCCACCAAATCTAGTAGTCTGTTTTCCTCGTACAGATGCCAAGTCTGCAGTTCAATGACAATCACAGATATTAGACATAGCTTTTGAGGGAAATATTGCAGAGAGGATTCTTGCCGGAATCTGCAGTGTCTTTGGTTCATGTTCAAATATTTTCACAGATTTCTTTCATAAAATAAGTACAAGCAAATCCTTTATGTTTGAGATTTCACAAGAATTTGGTACCCAATCCAGAAGATAGACCCTGTCATCTGGCAAGCTCCTGTCTTCATGACTTCTGTTGCTAACAACTTCAAGAGCAACTACTCCAAAGCTGAAAATGTCCACTTTCTCCGAAAGGCGGCCACGCAAAGCATACTCTGGAGCTAGGTACCCACTGAAAATTACAAAAATTGATTTCTTGTTATGCATCCATGAGACCGATATTGGTGTTCATTTAAGTCAAATGTCATTCATTTTCATTAGATAACTCCAAATTGACTGGAAATTTATAAATCTTCTTGTAAAACATGTGGAGTAAATTGAGTGATGTTACCCACATAATATCCTTTCTCATGTTATCTCAAGTCCCACATTAACAATGACCGATGCTGATTCAACATTTTGTATTTAGATCATGAAATTTTTTTATACATTGAAACATATACAAATCAGTGAAACAGACATCAGAAAAAATTATCTATAAATGAATAGAAAGGATATTATCATACATTGTTCCCGCCACTCTGGTGCTAATGTGAGATTTTTCAGCGTCATATAGTCTGGCCAACCCAAAATCAGCGATTTTTGGATTTAGATGTTCGTCTAGAAGGATGTTATTAGGTTTGATGTCTCGATGCACAATTCTAATTCTAGATTCTTCATGAAGATATGCCAGTCCGCGTGCAACTTCAAGGCAAATGTTAAACCGGATAGGCCAATCAAGCTGGAGCCTATACTCAACAGGACCTGAGGTTTTAAACCAAAAATGAAAAAGAAAAAATTATAAGTAAAATTTATTGACATTTAATTTATATTCAATATAAGAAAGACAAACCATTCTTTGAGCCAGCATTCAGCAAAGAAACTGTAACGCTGTACCAAATAAAGCTCGACCCAGACTGTTGTTTTCCAAATATTCGTAGACCAAGAGGCGCTCTTCTTCCTCGACACAACAACCATACAATCTCACAAGGCTTCGGTGCTGTACAGCAGATATTGTAGCCACCTCATTAAGAAATTCTTGTTTTCCTTGATTGGACCTGGACGACAGCTTCTTTACTGCCACGGGTTTTCCATCTGACAACACACCCTAAAATAGAGAATGATAGATTGCAAAGTAAGCATTTGAAATTTGGATATTTTATGGATGCATACTATCAAGAATGAAGTTGATACAATATAACTGGAATTATAACTGAAGGGTTCATTTAAATGTACCTTGTAAACTGTACCGAACCCACCCTCTCCTATTTTATTTTCATCATCAAAATCTTTTGTAGCAATTCGCATTTCTGTTAAACTGAAAGTATGTGGTCTTACAGCCATATTCCTTAAATCTGGTAATACAAATTAAATACAATGGTAAGATCTATGTCATGGCAATACATTCATCAATGTCTTGAGTGATATTCATATCCATAAAAATGCATGGAGACAAGTCCCACTTTTAGAAACATATATGATCACCTTCACTGTAACCAGCTGCCAATGATTCTTGCTTCCTTTTTTTTCTTCTTTTTAAAATCACGAAGGATGAGCATAGAACAATGCCTAAACCAATTAGTACTACTCCAAGAACAATACCAACAGTTTTGGTTCTACTGTTTTTGTTGGAACTTTTGTTTACAATAGTTGGCTTAAATCCTGCAACAACACTTCAGAAGGTGAGAAAAAGTGATTCCAAGTTGACCATTATCAATGAATATGAGAAACAGTTTCTAAATGTTGGAGTAACTCCTACTTGTGATTCCATAAATCAAGTTAGTTAGAGATCAATTGTAGGGATGTATGGTTATGTGGTTGGTTAAAATGGAATAACTGAGTTTAACTGAACTCGTATGATTGCCTATAGCTATATAAGAGGCGAGATGATGTACACTACATGTAACATATGGGGATGGCACAATTTAATGAATTTCCCCTTCGGAGGTTTATTGCTGTCTGTGTTTCTTGCTTCTTATTTTTCATGTCTATTTGTATGTGTGAATGTTTTAGGCTATTAAAATCAACACTGAAATGATTCAATCTGACAAATAAAAGAATTTAATAATCTATATAGCAGATGTAATGAAGTCCAAAAGTATATAAATGGGTAATAATATAGAATTTTGCTTACGTGGAGTGACCATAATTGCCGAGATTAAAGGTCCATGTGTCTGGTCTGATGGTATGCAACAGGTTCCCTTGCCAGCCGAAAAAAGATGTACCTCAAGAAAGTTCTCGGTAACATTTACCGTATAATTTTGAACAACTGGCCCATTTGATGATCCAGCCACTTCCTTGATATTAAAATCCTTTAACACTTGAACTCCCTACATTGAGCACAGCGCACAAGTGAAAATATGTTGGAGCATGAAAAAGAGAATGAAACATTAAAGCAGGTACATGTTCTAAAGTCTGTCAAGGTTCTTCTAATTTGGGATAAAAACGGGCAGCTTAACTCCTACTTGGCTTTCTTATAAATAAGAAAAACTGGAAAAATGGTACACCACTAAATTCATTATGATTTCAGCCATAGCATCCTTTTTGTCCTGAGCTCCATCTGGAATCTAAATCTTGGATATGCATTATTTGCTAAATTGTTGGTAAAGACCATGTACTTCAACTCCTAAGTGATGTTATCCTTGTGGCGTGCCTTGTCTTTCCCTGCTCAAAGAATTGTATACATGCTTCATTCTGAAAAGATCATAATTTTGGGATGTTCAATCTCAATTTCTTCTAGCTACATACAAACATCATACACCAATGTCCTGGACCAAATGATGTTTTAATTTTAAAGGGCTTTTACCAGCCAAGGTGCCATAAATGACCTGGACTAAAAGATTTGCTAATATCAACATTTCTGAAACCTGTGATGTGAATTTACAGTCCTTGCAAATGCACCATGATATCATGTTTCCTAGCAAATAAGATATGATATAGAACAAGGATTTTCTGTGCCCCTCAAGTTGGTTCCTATAGTTATGTCATTATAGAGTAATACCTGTAGATAGGCATCAAAAATGCGCAATCCAAGACTTCGCCATGACTGTGTATTTGGAATCTGGATTTCCTTAAAATGGAGCTCTACCCTGTATGGTCCATTCTCAAGACCAAGGCCATAGTATCTCAGAGATGAGGGAGACAGACGTGCTGTCGTATATATTGATGGTTCTTGAGTTGATCCTAGTACGGATCCATCTTCAATCATATATGGGTTAGTATTTGCGTTACTTGAATCTGATGAATTCAAAAAAGTTCCTGTTGTACTAACTCCCCAATTCTCTTCGAAATTCATGTAGAATGATGCAGCATCTAGTGTTTTATTGTCCCCCACAAAAAGGACTTGTGTTGAAGAATCAATCAGCTGTGGACCTCCACAATTGATGGCCAAAGAAGAACCTGACAAGCAAGTACAAACACGACAAGATAGTTTCCTTTAAAAAATTGAGGTGATATAAGTACAAGATAACACTCAACAACAGATCAATGGTGAATAATCTCAATCCTGGTTTGACAACATTATGAATGAATTGTGTCAACCGCAACATATACTATTTTGCATACTGGAGCATTATCTCGTTGACTTTGCAAATTGAAATGATCACATGGATATTATTCCTTCCTATTTGTTATTTATACGCAACCACATATATAACCCAAGTATGCATACTGATGTGGTTTAGTGAGTACTTCATCATCTTTAGTTATTTGTCTGTGTTGGAGTAACGACGATACCAAGACATGGATATTCCAATAAAAGGACAATGGATTTGAAGCAGCTAGGAAGCACATAATAATATCAGATAACCTAGACTTTAGTAATATTTGTGAAATGGCGATCAGTAAACCATGTACGTGCTGGGAAATCCATTTTTGCAGATTATGTAGGATTTTGATAACTAACTGAACATTCCGTGGATATGACGCAGAATTAGTATAATACTTTTAACATTATATAGATAGATAGATAATTGTGTCCAGCCATACAGTGTCCAAAATTTTCTTTAAAACTGGCACTTTGGTACTTATGCATAAATTAGTCTAGTAGTAATTTTGAAGGTTTAAACCTGGAAACATTGAAAAAGATATTATCTAAACCAAAGTACAAACTGTTTTGCATTATTTTAGGTTGGGTTCCATTACCCCAGACTTTCAGAAGGTTCAACTTGTAATTGGTTATGCTGAGGTTCAGTTCACAACAAATTTACTTTGAAGCTTACAAATAGTTTGACATGTTCTATTACGAGAATGGGGACAAGGGTTTTATATTTTATTACTAGTCTCCAAGTTAAGGGCCTTGAAGTTATTTCATTTTTATTTGTGACGTTTTTGACAAGCTAAATTTTATTACATGAGTTGTTTATGGTTGCACAAACTATTTGACCTCAAGTTCTTTAGATTCTCAAAAGTTATTCTTAGGAACTTTGGAATGTTATTTTATAGTTTATTTTCTTCCTTAATGATCAATTAGGACTAGCAAATTGTCATCATAAAATTAACTTTACTAAATGATCAATTAGGACTTGAATAATGTCATCATAAATTTACTAGTGGACTTTCAAGTTTCAAGCGATCGCTAATATTGTTTAACCTTGCTTCTAGTACTTTGTCATTCATCTATAAATTCCTGCTATAATATGCATGCTAGAGTGACCACATTCAGAAAATTTGTGAAAATTTGGCTAACCCCAAATCCTATTGCAGCAACTGATGTTAATTCTTCTAATTGTTAATTCGATTAAACAATTTACTTGCTGTGTGCTACGACAAATATCAAGTTAAATACACTGCAACCTTCACAAAATAAATACCGCGGAAGAAATAAAAAAAGATGGAAGAATAGATGCACACACACACAAATACACATTTTCGGACTAAGTCCCCAGAAAAACCCAACTTGGGAAAACTAGTGCAACAACTGAGGGTTTTAATATTATGCAGTAGTAAATTTGAGTACAAGACTATGGATGCTCAAATCTAGCAATCCATACAGAGAAATGACTGACAATAAATCTAGTGAGAAAAATCTCACTCCCACAGGAGATCAAACATTGACCTTGGCTCAAGTTGAGTTGCTCTTTGCTGCCTCTACGCAGTCACTGCGTCAGTCTACGCAGTACTGCATCCTCACAACTCGGAACTGCTTTCCTTTTCGCTATTTTATTTGCTGTTTGGAAGATGGATACTCCTAAATCATTGCTTCTCCCCAACAAAATACGAAAACCCCTCTGAAGCACTGCGTTGCCTCTTTGTGGCACTTACTGCCTCTCTGTAATGCACTCACTGGAACTAGAAAACTTCCTCCGACCTTACTATGCATGCCCCTCCCTCACTGCTTTGAGCTCACTAGCTCTTTCTCTGACAACTCAGCGTTGCTACTGAGGAAATCGATCTACCAGTGAAATCGAACTGCTGGTGTGTTTTTTCCAAGCTCCATCGAGTTTCTTCTTATAATCTCTCGTTGAGACATCAACAACCATGATTGAAACTTTTATTATGGCTAAGATTAACTAGAACTCGATCCAAGTCTTTTTCTAGAAGATTCTCACCATGACTTAATTAATCGTATTTCCTAAGTTTAGACTTAGGGAATCTTAAAAACTAATTAACTATTTTAATTAAGTCATCTCTAGGTGGAATTTCCGAAAACAATATCTGGGTTTTGGAGAATACATGTATTCTAGCCCCTCCACCAAATTTCGTGGTTAGAACATATCTGATGCTACAAAAACTAACGCTCCCTCTTAGCGAGGAATGTGTTCTAGCACTGCAACCCATGGAAGCAACACCCTGTCTCTGCACCACCTCTTGTCACGCTGTTGATGCCTGGCTGCTGCTCCCCAACTGCTACTGCACAACTCTGATATACACTGCATTTGTGTTGTTGCTAACCCAGCTGAACTGCTGCCAACACTGCAACTCCCTCTCCATCTGTTGCTACTGCAACTGCAACTGAAAAGCATCCAAAATACTAAATCAACTATGATCAGTATGATGCATCTGTCACCTGAATCTTTGACTGCTGCTAGTCTCTGCGCTGTCACTAAAGCCTCTGCGCTATTGCTGACTCTACTCTGTGCCACTTGCACTGCACTGCCCAGTATCTGACCGCTACTAGCCACTGCATCTGTCACTTTGGCATATGATTGCACCATTTGCCACTAATCCATCCTGCGACTCAAATACTGTGGGCTCCCGTAGCAAGGTTCTGATTCAAGAGGTGGACCTCTTCAAGAATCCTCTACCCATCTTGTAGCTCTCTGGGGCTACAAAACCAAATCACCCCACCTCACTCCTAGAGGTATATCGGTGATCATGGCAAACTCTTCCTCCAATTTGGAGGACAACCTGTCAATCTCCGTGGATGTAGCCTGCTGATCTTGGTTCTCCTCTTTGTCCTTCTTTCTGAGAGGACATTGAGGGTTGTAGTTGCCAAGCTCACTACCTCTGAAGCATTTGACCTTGGAAAGGTCCTTCTTCCTCCTGTTGCCCCTTTGATGTGAGAGCCACATTCTCCGCTTCTTTCACTTGCTTCGTCCCACCGCTGTCACTGATGGTGCTCTTCACCAAATCTTGCCTCATCTCCTCTCGCTGCAAATCAGTCCACATTTGATCCCACTCTCGCAACTTGACTCTGCCCAAAATACTTTGGACAAAGACCTGCCAGTCTTCGGAAAAGCTGTTTATAGCTAACCGTACCAATTCTGTAGGCTGGGGCACTGACCCTACTGCAGACAGTTGGTCTCGGACATCCTAAATCCTAGTGAGGAAGGGGTCTATGCGCTCCCCTTTCTGCATCCTTGTACATCTCAGCTTCTCCTCAAGATATATCTTCCGCTGCTCGGAAGATCCCTGGTATGGTGTAGCAAGAGCTTCCCACATTTCCCTGGCATTATTTTTGCTAGCTATGTGAGACACCACATGATCTCAAACCCCATTGAGAATCAGCCTCTTTTCTTTCGCCATATCCTTCTTGTTGGTCTTCATCTGATCTGCATCCATCGGTATAGCTACCACGTTATTGATGTAGGCTTTGAGATCATATTCATCTAGAAGACAGGAAATTCTTGCCTTCCAGATTGCATCATTGGAGGCTTCGTCCAACTGATCATGATCTTTCAGCCTTGCTGATGCCCTTTCTGCAAAAAGTCGAACTCCTCCTCTTCTCCTCTATGCAGTTGCTGACTGGATCTACGCACTCCTTGTTGGAGTGGGCGAATCAGCTCACAACTACCGCTACTCTGCAGTGAAAAATCAAACTTTTTGACAAGAAGTTCCCTAAGGAAAGAATTCCCTTAGTATGTGCTCTTCCTTCCTCCTGATGCTATTCTGCATTGGCAAATTGCTGCAAAATACTTGCGTCCTAGTTGAAGATCTGCTCTGCAAGGAAAATATTGCTTCTCCCTCTGCCTCTGGTAATCTTTGATTTGGAAAAATTATTCTCTATCGACTCTCTCAAAGAAATAAACTTTTCCTAAAAATTGACCCTCCTGGCCAAAGGGACTGCACAACCACTCGGGTTTCGAATAGCTGCTTACGAAGTGCTTCGAAGCTCCTTCTTCCAGCCTAGAATTGAGCTCTTCGGCTTCAACCTATGCTCCGATACCAAGTGAAAATTCGGCTAACCCCGAAACCTATTGCAACAACTGGTGTTAATTCTTCTAATTGTTAATTCAATTAAACAATTTAGTTCTTGTGTGCTATAGAAAATATCGAATTAAATAGACTGCAACCCTCACAAAATAAACACTGTGGAAGAAATAAAAAAAGCTAGAAGAATAGATGCACACACACACAAATACACAATTCTTTTTGGACTAAGTCCTCGGAAAAACCCAACTCGGGAAACTGGTGTAACAGCCGAGTGTTTTAATATTATGCGGTAGTAAATTTGAGTACAAGACTATGGATCCAGAGGAGAGGCAGCGTAATACCCAGGACGGATACGCAGAAACTGCCTAGAGTGACGTAGTTCTGCGCAGAGGCCACACAAAGGGTGACGTAGAGCCTCCAAAGCAGCAGGATCAGTGACTGATTCTCCAGTGACCAGGTGCGGTCATTGCATCAATCTTTTGTTCAATATTCTCTCTGTATCGGATTGCTAGTTGAGCATCCAAGAATTGTACTCAAAATTTTTACTACATAATAATAAAACCCTCAGAGCTGCAGCACCGGTGTTCCTGAATTGGGTTTTCCTGGGGACATATTGTCCAAAAATAACGGTGTCCTATGTGTTTCTATTTTCCTTGCTCAGTTTCTATGTTTCAGAATCATATTTAATTGGTGTAGGCTGATTCAGTAATTTACTTCAATGTTTCAAAGAGAAATATGAAATAAGTTTGTAATGTAATTTACAATCTAGGTGAAGTAAATTCAGTTGGTTGCTGTTTTGAAAACCTTGAGAGAGATGATCCTATTATCCCTTTGAAAGATGACATTGAAGATTATTTTTGCATTGAAAAGGAGAAATGGGAAATTGTTGGTCCTCAATTTAATTGTGCTCCTGTTGACCGCTGCGTGTCAACTACCCATAGCAGTACACCCCCTTTTTTCGCAAAAAGGGACAGCGCTTGATCGAGATGTTCGTGCCATTCAGCAGTCATCGTCATTCTCCTGATCTTATTAAAGTTGTAAACCCAGACTGCATTTTGATGTAAATAATCTTAGCAGAGCTGAGTCATGTATGTAAATTGCCTAGGTGGACCTAATTTTCTAGTGATAATCTTCATTCCTGAAGGTTTTTTGTTTCACCGATCCATGATCGGCAGAGTTTTCCTTCAACCTGACCCCAAAGCTGGAATTAATTTTATCATTAGAGTCTTAGGAGAATCCTAGTGTGTTGATCTGTTAGATTATGTTTGGTCGCAGTACTGGGTGGTCTATAGGGCTTTTCCCCCTTGAAGATGTAAAAGTTGTAAAAGTCATGATGTAAAGTGTTTTGAGGGTTAGGAAATGTTAATCCCCTCATGCATCTTAGGTCCTAGGTCCTAGGGAAATTTTTCCAAAGGCTATGTTTGATGATCCATTTTATACAAAAATAATAAAAAAAAGAAATAATAATCATAATAATAATAAATAATAATTAAAATAATTAAACTACGAAAAAAAACAAAAAAAAAATTTAAAATAATAATAAAATATTAATATTTTGAGAATTTCAATTTTTTAAATGCATTAAAAAATTTGACGGATGAGATTAAGAGATGTCTTGATCCTCATCGACGGTCGAGATCGTTTTGACATGGATCACTGAAACTAGTCATTGGGATTTTTCCTTTAAATAGGGTGCTAGGGGTCATTTGAGAGATGGAATTTGAGTTTTGGCTGAAGAAGCTCTCTTGTAAATATTTTCTGGTGCTAATAAAGAAGACTTTGGGGTCAAAAGCTTGCTGGTGTTACTCTCTTAAAGCGCTGTGAACAATTTCATTTCTGCATATTTTAATTTTCAGCCGTTAATGACAGCTTAATGAAGAGTATTGTTGAGCATAGGTATCTTGTTCACATGCTAGGGTTTGAGTAGTATTAGGGTTTCTGATGTAATGGCAGGTATCTCCATTGTTTTTGAGATCTAGTACTATTTTTTCTCTCTTTATTGATGGTTAAAGTGAGCTGTGTAGGAAAATCTTGTTAAGGAAGATCAGTGGGTGTTAGGGGAAGTTCTCGGCTGAACCAGCCAACTCCCGCAAGCACTTTTTGCAGAGCCCAGCTGGTTTTGATCCTGGGTTAATCATTTAGTTTGTTTTGTTATTTGCATGAGAGATTTCTGAAGCATTTCGTTAGCAATCTGAAGTTTTCCTAAAATATTTTGGGTGATAACTGACAAATCTGGCTTTGTAGAGCCAAAATTTTGAAAATTTTGATAGTTTTGTAGGGTTTCATTTTAAATTTTTGCATATATTTGTCGGATGCTTTTTCTTTTTGCAGATTGCAGGGTTTCCTGACAATTTCTGAAGGTTTATTCAAACTCTCGTCCTGGGCAATCTGCTCTATCTCCACGCACCTGCAACAAATCACGTTTTTCTTATATATACACGGGCCAGGTATTATATTTGATGATTACTGCGTTGAAAGGTTGAACCGCACGGCACCCATCCGCCTGAAAATCTTCGACCTGCATTGCAAATGTCTTCTATCTGCCGTTGAAGGAACCTGTTCATACACAACGCACGATTTGATCAAGCAATCCGGGCCAGGTAAGTGCGTAATTTTTTTTTTTTGGGTCATGCGTGGGTTTTCTTTGGCCGCAGTCCAGTGTTCATACCCATCCGTTCTCATTTCTCTGCGTTCTCTTCCTACGCCTGCCGTCAAACCCCCGACCCTGTCCGCGTGAGCCTGTAAACATAAATCACGTTGTTTTGGTGCTGTATGCGTGGGTTTCATGGTATAAATCCGAAATCGTTTTCGTTTTGATCAGTTGTGTACGCGTCAATACCTTTAGCCTCCGCCGTCTGGTTTCTCGGTCACCCTTTGCCGTCCGACCTGCGCAAATAATAAAAGCATTCGAAAATTTTATGCAGCTAGGGTTTTAGCGTTTTTGATTTTGATCTGGGTATCATTTCGCTTGAGTTTAGGATCGCGTTTTTTTTTAATAGATTATATGTATGCGTCATTCGTTTTTTATGCATAGCGTAGGTTTCATAAAATAAAAAAGAAATCGATTTTTCTTTTTTTATTTAGTTTTAGTTTAATTTAATATGTATGCAATTAAATCTTTTAGATTTTAGTTTAAAAAGAAATTTCATAAAAAAGGATCTTTAGGGTTTTAGTTAGGGTTTTAAGATTTTTTATTTAATTTTATTTAGGTTTAGTTTAGATTTAAAATAGATTTTGTTTTTTATTTTTGTTTAAAAAAAATAAAAAAATATAAAATAAAAAAAGGACAATAAAAATTTCTTTTTAGGTTTTAGATTAAATTTTAAATTTTGTTTTAGTTTTAGAATTTTTTTTAGTTAAATTTTTGTCTGAAAAGCCATAAAAACATTGTGGAAATTTTTTGCCAGTTGAAGTCTTAGCGTGGAAATTTTATCGCGTTCTATTTTTCTTGCTGAGGCTAAAATTTTGGGATTAATGTTTATCTGGCATGCTTGAATATAATATCTGGTTAACGTGCAAGTTTACATGGTTGTATTTTTCGAAGTTTATTTCTTAAATTGCCAGATTATCGTTAAAAACGCGTTATAAATTTACTGAATATCTTACCGTTCGAGTTGTTTGATGTAAATGAGTGCCCTACATGGTTTATTTTCTATAGTAAGTAATCGTTTACACATTAACTCCACAAGGCACTGGTCTCTTAACTCAATAAAATCTATCAAGTGCTTTGTCCTTCCGTGTCTCCCAAACCAACTGGTTCGCAGTTGGTCGTCCTTCTCCTTTCAGGGTCTACCCCCCTTAACCGTGGGAGACAGGCTTAAACGGAGGGATCGGGGATCAGAGTGACAGCCCCCGGTCTGAGCGTTGTTGTGACAATCTGTGCGACAACAGCTCCCATTTACAACACCGACAAGGAGGATAAGGATAAGATTGGTCTTCCCTTCCCCTCGGGCACTATTTATGATGACATACCCATTGATACCCTTGGGAAGGGGAATCTTCATTTTCCTTTGTATAAAGAGGGGCAATTGGAAGTGATCAATTTTCCTTTTAGGAGAGACCCGATCTTTGATACTAAGGAAATTGATAAGGCTTCCACTTCTCTTGAGTATGATTCTATGTTGAAATCACTTGAGCCTTTAGATTATGATTTTGGGAAAGCGCACCCTGTTGAATGCAATATTTCTTTCTCCCTTTTTCTTATTGGTCATCATCTTGAGTCTTCATCGAGTGATTCCCTCACCCCTCATCATATGATGTCAAGTAACTATGAGCCCTTCCCCCTGCTCGAGTATAGTGTCAAGGAAGAGCCCTTCGTCGATTATACTTTTTCTCCTTAGACACACCCTCAGGGATTTGATCACTCCATAGTCTCCCCTCTCTAGTGTAATCATCATGTGCAACCTACTTGTGTTTCTCCATCTTGTTGGCCTCCCTTTCGCACTAATCATAACCCAATGAAGGCCATAACCCATGATGTAAATCACAAGGACAATGGTGGAAGTGATATGGCAGAGGTTGCCATCCATCAAAAGTTTATGAGCTTGGTTGTCGAGATCTCTATATTTTGGTTATAAGAGAAGATCTCATGGACTAGATTACATCCTTTTCTTACCTCTTCTCACATAATCATCCATTTGTGGGCATCTTATTTTCCTACCTCCCGCCCACAACATCCTCCATGTGCTTGGGTTTGCATCCGCTTTGGGATTTTTTGCATGAGTAATCATAGAAGCAGGCATATTTATATTGACTTGATGATATGTTGGTTGCACTGGATTTATGATTACACTTACTAATAGCTTCATCATATGCATGTTAGGGTAGGATACATTGCATGCTGATTTTTGCATTAACCACATATGATGTTCCTCATGACAGATTAGATTGCGTTTAGGTTAAAAAAAAATTGCATATTTTATTTCTTGTTGGTTTATGGGCGAACATTAAGCATGGGTGATCATAAGACACCATGAAAAGCATGTTGCCCTGTGGCTTTGATCTTTGACATGTGCAGATAACAGGGCTATGGTGACCAAGAGCTTGTTGGAGTTCTCGTGAACTCCTCGTACACTTCTTATCGTACACTTCTTAGAGAGATCACATCCCAGTTAGAGCCAGATGTTACCCACCACCTCGTGGGTGATATCCCCAAGAGAAATTTTTCTCCATGATGAACCTTAGCCGACAGCCAGTAGCCCCTTGCAGCCTCCTACTAGCTCGTTGTGCCATTTCTCTGTCACCTGAGCCAACCATGTGGTCCCTCACCCACCTGTATTGATCGTATGTTTTAAGGTGGGCCTCCAAAATCTAAAGGTATGTCTTGCCATTTGGTAATTGAGTATTGGGTTTACTTATCATGGATATTTCTGAGTATGGATTGATGGGGGGATTTGGAAGAAAGGGTGGGCTTAGTTTGTGCTCTTGTCCCCTTGATCTCTTTTGGATGTTACTCTTGGATCTTAGTCCCGTGGGATCTCCTTTATTGACCATTTGGTTCTAGGGTGGTACTACTTGGGAAACCTCGAATTTGGGTGCGTGGTCCCGCTCCTTTATCCGTATATATTACTCCCTTTCTACTCACTATACCCCATTTATCATTTCTCCCACTTGGGTCCACATAGGGCCAACATCCCTATCCCCTTGCCCCCACCTTGGGTCAGGCCTGGAATGATGCCCCGAAGGTTGAAGCAACTAAAAGAAAAAGAAAAAAGCATAATTGGCCACATTTAACAAGAAATTGTACCACAAAATGCAAAAGATGGCCAGAACAAAATAATTAGCACATGGGCAAAAGCCAATAAATGAGCTCTACCCCAATTCATGGTCATAACCCTGATTCCATAGGCCCTAGATGAGCCTCCTTTATCATTCAGGAACCTGTGATTGTCCCAATCCCTGGAGGGCAATGAACTGCCCTACCTAAAAGGGGTAATCACTGCTATCTCTTACACGTCATGCCCTTGTCCTTTGAGCCCCGAGCAGTTAATTAAAAAAAATCATAAAAGGAAAAATGCATATACAGAAGGGTGGGAAAATCAAGGCCGAGGCACCTCATGTACCACGATTACTCCCTCCTACACATTACATACCCAGGTGTGGGCTTCCTCTTATCTAGCTACCCTTATGCCCCAATATGTGGCAGGATTGCCCCTCTCATTCCCTCCTCCATTCCACTTATTTATCACTTGGAACCCTCATTAGAGGGATGTACCATGGACATACTATCCCATGTAAGGGCTAAAACCACCTAATAAGGTAGTTAGTTAACCCCCTTTGAAGCTTGGAGGCACTAGCACATGCCACCATGCCATTATGAAGTGCCCACTTTGTTATCCATGATTTGTAAACTCTTTTACTCGATTATTTTAATGACTGGTTGTACTGGAAGCGTAAGGGACGCATTAGATCATATGCAAGAATATAGGTAGTTTCCATTTGGATTTGGTCTCCCTATATGGGATCCTAACCCCCAGAGGTCTACATCTGCACATATACAGTGTGCATAGAGAGCCATTGGTCTCCACAACGACAAATAAGACTCCATGGATCTTCATCGATGCTCAGAGACTACTAGCGATCCACTTTTGGAATGATGGCGGTATGCTTGGTACATTATTCCCAACAGGCCCCCACAGGAGCCCCACACTTTTGGCAGGTGTCCCAAGACATGTACGATGTCATGGTAGCATTCATTCCACCACTCGGACACTTGCAAATGATCTACAGGCATCTTTGATTCATATGGAGACCTATGGGGTCATTTATGTGCCTTCAGACACACTGGGAGCACCACAGGTCTACTACTTGGAGAACAAGGGGCCACCCCCTTGTCCATCATATACCGGGAAATTTATTCCTTAGTATGGCACTTCAAGACATTATTAGGCCTTTGGAGGGCCCCACGGCATGTACATATTATTATTTGGCCCCTTGTGAGGCTCATTTTTACACTTGAGCTAGTTTGGTGGGCTTTATTTGCACATTATTTTATCATTAGGGGCTAATGTAGGCCCATAGGCTAATTCAAACTCCTTAGGAGGCTATATATTGATGTTAGATACATTCATTTGGATCATCACTTGACTTGGGATCTCTCTAATCATAGAGAACTTCACGTTTTTTCCTTGGGGGATATTTTTGGGAGATGGATGAATTTTGACATATGGATTTGGGCTATTTTTCTTGTCTTGGAGCTTTGTCTTGCAAACGGAATTCTGGTTGGATATATTCTATAACATTGTAAGTAAATTTTGATGTTGTTATTCTTGTTGTTACATATTGCTGAAATTAGGGCTAGTTGCTGCATAATTCAAATGTGGAATTAAGCATGTTTTCGCTGATTTAGTGTGTGGGCCAATGTTATATGAATGAAATGTCCTAGAGATTATTTGTCTTGATAAGCTTGCATCATTTTCTTTGAAGTATAAATGTTTGAAGGTCACTTTTGTTTTCTTTCTCTTAACGTTGGATGAAGCTGACTTTCTGGGCCTCCTTGATTAAGAAACCAAGTTCTTACTCGTCATCATCCTTGACTCCATATCCCCAAGTGAATTAGGCACTAGTCCCTCAAAAAGGGTGATCATTTTAACCCACTTTTTGCCTTTTGCCCCTTTTTCCCTAGGTCTGGCCCGATTAGTTCACCTAGGGCATCAATTTCCCAGGAATTGACCAAAGGAAAAACTTCGATCTCCTATAGACTATTGCGTTGGTGGGTCCCCTCTCTCTCCTCCAAATTTGAGGCAATTCTAATAGTGGAATCTCTGGGAATCCCAAGCCCTAGCTCTAGGATCGAATTTTGCCTAGGCATCCCCAAGGCTAGACCTCAACAGGATTAATTCAACCTTTTGAAGTAAATATTCTTGTTTGGTCCTTTCCTTTCACCTTGTCCAGGATAGGAACATCATTGGTTGCTAGATTCCATCCTCGAGCCTGGGTTGGGTCCACTTGGCCCTGTGTGGTCCCACTTCTTAATAGCGATTATTTGTCAAGGACCATTTGGGAATCCAAGTTTCCCAAGGATTATAGGGATTGAGAACTTTGTCTATAAGCCTATTCCTTCTCCCTCAACCCTCCCATCCTCACCCCTTACCCCTGTAGGACCAAGTCCCTTGCTTAAAGAGCAAGCAAGTTCCATTCTTCACTCCATCCTCGGGAAAGTGTTTATAGGGTCACTTTCCACCTATGTTGCATGAGTTCTTGGAACGTGGGAATGTTGGGAACTTGGGTACGGGTGTCGGGAACGACTAAAGGTTTCCCCAAAATTTACAGGAAACGGCTAATTGGGAGTGGTAATTATTATATAATAAAAAATAAAAAATATATAAATTTTTTAATTATATAATTTTATATAATAATCAAATTAATATATAATCAAAATATTAATATTAAAATCAATTATATATAATCTCTCTTATATATAAATATATTCTCTAGTGTCTCTCTCCCTGGGTCTCTCCTTTCTATATATATAAATTATTAAAATGTCAAGTTCATTATCAGTTCTCTCACACATGACCAGTCTTTGAAACAATCTGGCTTAAAAATACACAGGAACAATTTTTCCTATGTTTGTCTAATTATTCTTGAGAGAAAAAGTAAAGCAAGTCCAATGTTTAAGCATTCATTACCACATACAATATGCACACACAATCATCTGCAATATATATACATAAACAACAAAAGAAATACTCATTAGCATGACATCCCAAATATAGCACTTACATCGAGGTGCCACACGCTTCCTTAACCCATCAAGGGATTGCTCTAGTTTCTTAATTAAGGATATCGATGTTAAGGATGTATTTGGCCTTTCTTCCTGCGAAGGTTTCAACATAGGCTCATGTTTTATGGGCAGTTCAACATATTTCTCTACAGGCTTTGTATTCCCGAACCCCAGGGAACGCTGAAACTAAAAAAAAAAATAGTCTTCAAAGCTCCCAAAACTTTCTGCAGCTCTCTTTGCAGTTCTCGCTGATATGGGAACATTCCCATACAGTTCCAAAGCTCTCGAGAGCGCGGGAACCATTGGAATGGGTTTCCCACCTTTGGGAGCGGTCTGGTGTAATAGAGCTTTCCACCTATCCATTGACATATACTTTACAAGTGATCCCTACACTACCGAGACTCTTCCCATCAGTTAAAGTCTGTAAAGAGCAGGGAGACTTAGCTGTGGTGATAATGGGCTAAGCCTCCACCGTTTCCCTTAACCTAGCAATTGCCCTCTTAGGAACCTGTTTTAGGTCCCCTACTGGTTTGGGCGGTAACAAGCCTTAAATTTAAAATTTTTGACAGGGTATAAGCATTCAGAATATCATAATTTATCAATTTGATGTTGAGTACCTACCTGGGGTTTCTGTGGTTGAAGATTCTTCTGATTTGCTCCTACTCCGTTACCAAAACAACCAAAACCTCCATGCCAAACTGAGCACAACTTCAGTACCCAGCTCCAAAGTACTTCAAATTTGAGGTACTCTGGCCTCCGTTCCCAAAACTTCAAGAACAATTGAGCTTAGAATGCCTTCTATCAGTAACACTGTGAGAATTTCCTACTGTCTCTTTGTCAATTTCCCAAACTTCCTCCCCCTTGTTATGGCCTTCTTCACTGCCTTATATGTTTAATTTCATCGTCTCTTGAACTCCTTGTTGTCCGCCTCCTTCCTTCACCGCTCGCTTACATCCCTTTGCTGTCATTCTCCTACTATCTTCTCAACCCTTCTTTCTTTTAGATGGAGGCAGTCCTATTTTTTTTTTTAAATGAATCAGTTTGAGGGCTTGGCAGTATTTTCTTAACTTTTAGTTTGTAATTTAATTAAATTGTTTTGGTTCATATATTTAAATAAATCAATTTATGTAAACCTTTAATTAATTTATTTTATTTAAATTAATAAATTCTAAATTAGTTAAATTTTAATTTATATTATTCCATTATCTTATTTTATATATGGATATATAATATATATATATATTTTTGATTTAAAAGTTATATATATATATATATATATATATATATTATAATATATATAAAGGTGGTACATATATAAATGCCCCAATTGGTATATTTATTATACCCTGGTGAGTTTAAGAACTTATTTCGATAATCAAAATTTTTTAATATTAGCCAGTGGGTATAGTAGTGCAATACATGTGGTTCATACATATGTAGCTATCATATGGATGTCCCGTATGTATGCTAATATTCACACTCTGTTTGTAATTGTAGGTGGGTCATTACACATGAAGAGACATGTCTTATGGGTTGGCCGACTTGTCCATCTGGAGGGATGACTTGGTCTTGTGGTGACAAAATTGACTCTTTTGACTCGAAATAAACATTTTCTTTTTGTTACAAATAGTAAATGGGACTTTGACTCATGACAAATTTTCTTGTTGACTCAATAAACCCTAGAAGCATGAATAACATGCTTTGACTGGAAATTAATAATAATAATAATAATAATAATTTCTTTTTCTTCTTTTTGTTTTTACCATGAAATACATATTGATCAAGTGCAATCATAATTTTATGAAGACTGAGCCCAGTTACATTTTTCAACATGAAGTTGGATTAGATTGCAGTGGAGTACTTTTTTGGGTACGATGACACTTCTAAAGCATATCAGATATTCATTCCAGGGACCAAGAGGATTATTGTTAGGAGAGATGTTTGCTTTATGGAGGACAAGGCATATCGGAGGTCCAGACATTTGCCAGTAGCAATTGATCAACATGAGAAGCCAAGAGAAGCTCCAAGGGTAGAACAACAAATTTAGGGATAGGACAATACGAGTATAGTTAACATTACAAGCACTGGTTCAAGTCTACTAGTTCCTCAAAGTTCGCAGAGTATGGAGCAGCAGATGCAACAGATTCAAGAGATGTATCTAGAGGACGTGGAAGTGTAAATTCCACACTCTATAGTTGGCAGAAGGAACCGAGATGTTCAATAGACAGTCAGGGATGCTTAGGAGTTTGTGGGGACTCCTAGGACAGGCAGGAGAAAGTGGAGAAAACCAAATAGGTACATTGGCTACATGGCATTAATGAGTAAGGTTGTGGATAGCAAGCCTTCCAGCTATCAAGAGGTCACACAACAGCAGGTGTGGCGGGATGCTATGGTTGAGGAGTACACCTCGATCATGCAAAACGATGTGTGAGAGGTGGTGCTTAGACTGACAGACAGGGCAATGGTTGGATCACACTGGATTTATAAGATCGAGCAGGTAGCAGATATTCTAACAAAGGCCTTGGGAAATGTGAGATTCATTTTCTTCAAAGATAAGTTGGGTGTTGTGCAAAATACCATCCTAGCTAAGAAGGAGTGTTAGTTTGTGTAGCTCGGATAGGTATTCTAATCTCAAGTGGTGTTAATGACGCTAGGAACACAAGTATAATAATTATCTCCAAGTCTAGTTTATTTTATAAAGAGAAAAATGTCTTAATTAGATTTATTACACAATTTTAATTATTTTCCTAAGTCTAACTTAGGGAAAATGGTTAATTAATCAATATTAATTGAGACAAGTTGATTTCTCTCTAGTGACTTTTAGAAAAGTAATTGGATGGGGTCAAGATGATCTTAGCCATCAATTGTGATTACAGCGTGCTTGTTAATTCATCAACGAGAGATTATAAAATGAAATCAATGGGGCTCTTGGAGACAAAATTCGAGTGAGCAAAGGCGCAGTGATAACATGGGAAGACACCAACAAAGGGTTCAACAATGATCGAGATTGATTTGTGGATAGAATTTTTTCACAAAGATTTCTAGTTTCTTAGTGGCAGAGGGAAATCGAATTATTCTGCAGAGGCCGAGTTTCTTTAGGTGGTGTGAATTGACAAAGAGAGGCCGACTTGTTGTAGGGAAGAGCAAATTTTCCAAAGTGATTGATTTGTAGAGGAGAAGTCAAGTTTTCCGGAGAGATTGATTTTCCAGTAGAGGCCGAATTGTTCTGTCAGAAAGTGTGAGTTGCCAGTGGATTCTTGATGCCGCACATGTGGATCAATTTAGGGCCGTACAAGCGGGCCAAATAGCTTCTAGGAGGTCGAAGTTGCTTGCAGAAGTGAAGGAAATAATTTGCTGGTGCTTTGCTGTTGATTTTTGGTAGCATCGGATGTGCTCTAAGTCTCAAATTTTGCAGGGAGGCTTGGGCACATGTATTCCAAAGAACCCATAAATCTTTTTGGGAAATTCCACCCAGAGACAGTTTTATTAAAATAATTAATTATTTTTAATGGGACCCTAAGTCTAAACTTAGGAAATTAAAATAATTAATGTGTATTAATCTAATTGTGGGTGTAACTTCTAGAAGAAGACGAGGATCAAGCAGAAATGATCTTAGCCATTGATTAGCTTCTAATTTGGACTGTTGAATGTCAACGCGAAGATTATTTGAGGAGGCTTCAGGGTCATTTGCAAAATACACAGAGAGTTGATCAGTCATATCGAATTGTTGAAGCTAGAGGCAACGCAGTGATTTCATAGTGATCACGCAGAGAGAGGCAGAGAGAGTTTCACTGAAGGATCTTCTCTGGAGCCAAGAATACTCAGGAGGTAGCATCGGATGTGCTCTAAGTCTCAAATTTCACAGAGAGGCTTGGGTACATGTATTCCAAAGAACCTAGAAAGCGTTTTGGTAAATTCCACCCGGAGACAGTTTTATTAAAATAATTAATTATTTTTAATGGGATCCTAACTCTAAACTTAGGAAATTAAAATAATTAATGGGTATTAAACTAAACCGTGGGTGAAACTTCTAGAAGAAGGCGAAGATCAAGTTAATATGATCCTACTAGCCATTGATTAGAATCTAATATGGGTCATTGATTGATCAATGAGAGGATTATAAGAGAAGGCTTGATGGCCATTTGGAAAACACACAGAGAGTTGATCAGTCAGATCAAATTGCTGAAGCTAGAGGCAGCGCAGTGATTTCGTAGTGATCACATAGAGGGGCAAAGAGATTTTTGGTTGGAGGATCTTCTCCGGAGCCAACAATACTCGGCAAAGAGGCAGAGAGACACGCAGAGGAGGCAATGCAGTGCCCAAAGAGGGTGATGCAGAGCCAGGAAGGGCTCACGCAGTGCCCATGCAGAGCAACGCAGAAGCCTTCCACGCAGAGGTCCAAAATTTGCTAAGGTTGACATTCTGAGCCGGGAGGGCTGGAGCTCCTAAGAGAAAATTGATCCAACAAAAAGGTGACGCAATGCCTTAAAGGCTGACGCAGGCCCACGCAGTAACTGTGCAGGGGCTGCGCAGAAGTAGTCTGGGATTCATTGATTCAACTGTCGGATCAGCCGAGACTTGCACTGTAGAGTGAGGTAATCTCACTAATTTCTTCTGTCAAGTGATATTCTCTATACTGGACTGCCAGCAAGGCATCCAAAGATTGTATTCAGAAATAACTTCTGCTTAATAATAAAAACCCTCAGATCTACTGCACTGGTTTTCCCGCATTGGGTTTTTCTGTGGACGTTTGTGGCATTCAGAGATTGTATTCAAAAATAACTTCTGCGTAATAATAAAAACCCTCAGATATATTGCACCAGTTTTCCCTCATTGGGTTTTTCCGTGGACGTTTGCCCTAAAATAATTGTCATTTGTGTTGTATCTTTCTCTTGTTCAGTTTCTTGTTTTGGCATATTATTTAAATGGTGCATGCTGTAGTGTATGTATTTCAATGTTTGTCGTAGGAAACTGCGAATAACTTGTTCATGTAAATCTAACAAGCAAGAGAAATATCATCAGTTGCTGCAGTAGGGATTCTGGTTTATCAATTAAATTTTCACATGGTATCAGAGCAATGCAAGTGAAACAAGAAGAGTAGTGCCAGAGAACCAAGTGCTAAGCAGAGAAGGAGATCGAATAGCTGCAGGAGGCAACAGTTCGAATCTCCATAGGGATTGCGCAGTTCAGGCCAGGAGGGCTGAATTTTCGAGGAAAGTCTCTCTCTGAGTGAGTCGACGGAGAGGAAGGGCTTCTAGATCGAAATCTTGCCATGCTAGAGGGAACAGCGCATCAGCCTCAGCGTGAGGAAAGAGCTGGTGGGACATAGTTTTTCTACGGGCAGTTTGTTGGGCAAAAAATTGTCAGAAGAGAGAGGAGAAGCATAGTAAGGGAATTTGTTAATTTTATGTATGTTCTATGCTTAGAGCAATTCATTTCAATTTCCATAGTTAGCTCAATTTTTCCAGATTAGCAATCACATTGGCATTAAAGTAAACTGTAGATAGAACATAAATATAAATCGTAGAAGACAAGCCAAGACAAAAGGGCACAAGATGTGGCGCTATCTAGGGACAAACCCCAAGGTGGGGAACCCTTGATCAATTCTTCTTATATGTTCTTCAATAGTTTAGCAGAGAGAGAGAGAGAGAGAGAGTACATTTACACCAAAAGTCAACACTTTGACTTATCTAGATAAGAGCACAGATCATCTCTAAGAAGATGATACATGAGATCAGTGGAAGACAAGCTACTTCAACTGATTCTCCATCTTACTGCATCTCGTCATCACGCTGCACCCATTCACTGAGGTTCTCTTGTCACGAAAATGCAACCAGTCATGGTTGTACCCATCATGGTGCACTATGCTGCACCACTCACAATTGTACCCATACATGTTGCTATACACACTGCCTCCACTATGCTGCAATCATTACAGTTGTACCCATACATGTTGTTGTACATACTGCCTCCACTATGCAACAATTGTGCCTATACATGTTGCTGTACATACTGTCTCCACTATGCAATAGTTGTACCTATACAAGCTGCTGTACATACTGCCTCCACTATGTTGTACTATGTTGCATAACAAACATGGCCCTGCTATCACCTACAGCAACAACAGCTAGGTGACATTTCAGGACAGCGACCAACTATAGTATTGATCCTAAACTAGGATCCAACACCCCTCCAAAACATTGTTGAACTGATGTTTGCTTCTGCGTTTGTGACAGCCTTGGTTAGGGCACATGCTGTAGCCCTAAACCCTTATGACAATCCACAAACCAACCCTCAAAGGGTTGCAACATTCCTAGGGAAGCCTACTCTTTGTCCACGCTGCCTTGTGAGAGGCTAGTCCACCTTAACAACCCTCTATGCAGCTCTTTCTGTATGCTAAGGCTTGTGACCTAGCACTGTCATGAGACAGTCCCTACGCATGCCCAAACACACCTTTTCCTTCACCGTTTTGTCCCTCTAGCTCTTCGACCTTCACTACCCAACAACTCTGCCCTTGAACAACAGCTCGGACTTGTCTTGATAGCCCTCAAACAACCCTAAGACAATGCGCAAATCAACCCTGCAAACAGTCCTCTTCTACGTTGCTTCTTGGCCTCCAAACAGACTTGTCTCCACGTTGTCTTGATCCTTCCTTGTTGCGGATTAGGGCTCTCCTTACTGCGCAGCAGCTAGGGCTTCCTAGATTTGCAGCAAGATCTCCTCCAATATTGCGGCTAGGGCTCTCCTAGATGACTGCGTCTAGGGCTCTTTTAGATGACCCTCTCCACTGCGTCTTTCTTGAGAGAAGACAAACCCAAAACAAGTGGAGAGAGGGAGATCATGAGAGTTGTGTTCTCAAATGATTCAAGGCACCTTTATTTATACTAAAACGTGGAGCACATGAGGGGTTTATTTGGTTGCTGGCTGACTTTGACGAATTGTCCCATAACACAAATAAATTCATATCTCCATGGATACTTATTGGAATTTAATGATCTTTAAATCAATCTTACACCTCTCGATGAGAGGGATCTAAGAAAAATATCAGCTGCCATTAATAAGATGACCCACATGGAGTTTGGCCCTAGTTGCCAATTTTAACAGAATTTTTCCTTAGTAGACTTCCCATCAAGAGGTCTGTTTTCTTATTGACTGAGCAACAATAGTAAGAAGTAGAGAAGCAGTTCGACATTTTCATGGCAGCGATGGCAACCAATGGACTGAGAGATCATGACAGGTTGGATGGGGCATCCAACTATGTAATCTGAAAGGCAAGGATGTCATGCCTTCTGGATGAGCATTTTCTCAAAGTCTACGTCGACGATGTGGTAGGTGAGCCCACAAATCCAGATCAACTCAAGAAGTACAAGGGAGAAATGACGAAGACAAAAAGAAAGATCATCGATGGAGTGAAGGATCATATAGTCTGTTACATCATTGGTAGAAACATTGCTAAGGAGATGTGGGTTGCATTGTCGACGCTGTATCAAGGATCTTCTGAGCAGCGGAAGATGTACATAGAGCAGAAATTGAGATCTGCGCAAATGCATAAGGGGGAGTGCATTGATCCGTTTCTCATGAAGCTTTAGGAGACCCGGGACGAGTTAGCCGCTGTGGGATCTACACCTCAAGGTTCCGAGATGGTGAGACTGGCCCTAAACTCAGTCTCAAAAGAGTGGCAAGTCTTTGTCCAGAGCATCCTGGGCAGGGCATTTTTGCTAAACTGGGATAGTATGTGGGTAGCTCTTAAGCAGGAAGAACTGAGGAGAGATCTAGTTAAGTGCAAGCTTGACGGAAGCAGCAGCAATGGGTTGAAGCCTAAGGAGGAGGAAGAAAATGCAGCCCTTGTATCCAAGGGGTAGCAGGAGCAGCGGAGGCGGAAGAAGGATGTCTCGAAGATCAAATGCTTTAGGTGTGGTGAAATGGGTCACTACGCAACAAAATGTCCTCTCAAGAAGAAGGACAAAGATGAGAAGCATGATCCAAAGGCTGCACCCGCAAAGATCAAGGAGGAGGAGTTCGCCATGACAATCGAGATACCTCCAGGAGGGAGGTGGGATGATTTGGAGTTGTAGTTCGAAAGAGCTACAGATGGACAGGATCCTTGAGAAGTCCACCTCTCGGATCAATACCTTGCTACAGGAGTGTAATGTCCCAAACGAAGAAAATTTGGAACAACCCCTTCACATAAAATTTCTACTCATAAACAGAAGATTGCCATGTAAAATATAACATATAAAATGCATGGATTTGATAATACAATAAGCAGAAACTATCTCAGCTTTTTTATAATATAAGAACTTGGGTTTTACATGCTGGAAAAATAGCTGAGATAGCTGGCCTCAATAGATCTGCAATAATGCCACAATGGGCCTCCCACAACAAACTGAAAAACAATACACTGCAACCTGTCAACCCTGAATGGATCCACCAAGGGAAGAGATGGGTGCTCGCCCACTCTCACTAAATCATCTGAGGGTTTCCGTCCTGGGGCTACTGCTGAAGTAGAGAACCACGTTCTCAAACCTCTCCATAAGAAGAAATCTCAAATCCCAGATGTCCTCCAATGGTCTCCTACTCCTCTTTTATAGATTTGATGGACTCCTCTAGAACCTTCTATTCCATTATTATTTTAATCATGGAGCACTTTTCCCTCTTTTATTTCAATTAAAATATTCTTTTTAATGCGGGAAAAGGGTAAATTGGCCACCATGTCTTCTCAAGTCATTGAAACTCATATTTAACCATCCCATCCTATAGATCTTCTCGTTTCGGTTCCAGCAAGCTATTACACTAAGATGTTCCATCAATTAATCTCCCTGGAATGCCACCCCAAGCATAATTAATTAAGTTATGCTCAATAATAATGCTGGTTTTTGAAAGTTGTCGGAATGCGACGAAACGGAAGGAAAATCGTTCAGATGATGGAATATGCCAAGCAAATGCGATCAAATCCCCCAAAAACTCGTCAAAACTCCATCGAGACCTTTGATGACATAAACCTGCTACACTAACTTGGCCACCCCCTTGCTCTAGAATTCCACCCTGGTTGTACTATGCAGAAGAATAAAAATGGGGACATGACATGGAGCCCAAATCAGTAGTAGCAGGATGGACTAAGCGTCAGATGGTGCAGAGCAGTGTTGAAGTGACAGATGCAGTGGCTACAACGCGAAGTTTGAGCAGCGTAGTACAATGTTGCAGCAGTGCAGGGAGGCACAATGCAGTAGCAACATCAACACAGTGGCTTTAGGGAGATAGTGTGGGACTAGCAGCAATCAGATCTTCAGCATCGAGATGCATCTACGTTGAACACTTGTTCAGTAATTTGGGATGTTTTTCCGTTGTTGATGCAGTAGCAACAATAGTTTGTAGTGCAGGAGCAGTTGGCAGTCGCAGTGCCAGCAGCAGCACGAATGCAAAAATTCAGAGGGAGTTGTACTACTGATGCAGTGTTGTTAGTGGCAGTGTCAACAACAATACAGTTGCAGCAGAAGCGTAATAGTTAGTGGACAACATGTTAGACATCAACAGCACAGAGGACGATGTTATGAAGTCAGGGTGATTCTTCAGTGGGAGGCATTGCTAGAGCACATTCCTCGCTAAGAGGGGGTGTTGTTTTCTTGTAGCATCAGATGTGCTCTAAGTCTCAAATTTTGCAGGAGGCTTGGGCATATGTATTCCAAAGAACCCAGAAAGCGTTTTGGGAAATTCCACTCGGAGACAGTTTTATTAAAATAATTAATTATTTTTAATGGGACCCTAAGTTTAAACTGAAGAAATTAAAATAATTAATGGGTTTTAATCTAAACTATGGGTGAAACTTCTAGAAGGCAGCGAAGATCAAGTCAATATGATCCTAGCCATTTATTAGAATCTAATCTGGGTCATTGATTGATCAACGAGAGGATAATAAGAGAAGGTTTGATGGTCATTTGGAAAACACACACAGTTGATCAGTCAGATTGAATTTTGAAGCTAGAGGCAGCATAGTGATTTCATAGTGAGCACATAGATAGGGGCAGAGAGAGTTTTGGTTGGAGGATCTTCTCCGGAGCCAAGAATACTTCGCATAGAGGCAGAGAGACACAGAGGAGGCAGCGCAGTGCCCAAAGAGGGTGACGCAGAGCCAAGAAGAGCTCACGCAGGGCCCACGTAGAGCAGCGCAAAAGCCTTCCACACAGAGGTTCGAAATTTGCTGAGAAGGTTGACGTTCTGAGTCGGGAGGGCTGGAGTCAGCTCCTAAGAGCAAATCGATCCAGCAAAGAGGTGGCATAGTGCCTAGAGGCTGACACAGGTCCACGCAGTAACTTCACAGGTGCAGTGTAGATGTAGTCGGGGATTCGTTGATTCAGCTACCGGATCAGCCAGGACTTGCAATGTAGAGTGAGGTAATCTCACTAATTTCTTCTACTGAGTGATATTCTTTGTACTAGATTTCCAGCAAGGCATCCAGAGATTGTATTCAGAAATAACTTCTGCTTAATAATAAAAACCCTCAGATCTATTGCACCGGTTTTCCCGCATTGAGTTTTTTCGAGGACGTTTGCCCAAAAATAACTATGTGTTTTGCGTTGTATCTTTCTCTTGTTCAGTTTCTTGTTTCGACATATTATTTAAATGGTGTAGGCTGTAGTGTATGTATTTCAATGTTTGCCATAAGAAACTGTAAATGACTTGTTCATGTAAATATAACAAGTAGGAGAAATATCATCAGTTGCTGTAGTAGGGATTCCGGTTTAGGAATTTTCACATTTTCCAATTTATCCAACATCGGTCCCTGTGCTGATGCTAGGCCCCCCTGCCCAACATCTTCTGCATTGCTGCATCCTGTACTGTTGCCCATGGCCCTGCCACTGCCACTGCTGCATCTGTACGACAGCTCCCTCTGCATCCGTGTTGCTGCTAGTCCATCCTCCCAGCACTGCATCTGCATTGCATCCCCCCTCATCATGCTGCATCCTGCTACTGTACTGCAACTTAGTTACTGAGAAGTAAGTAACTGATCCACCCAACTTTGACATCCCTGTCAAGCTAGAAACACTCCCGATGCTGAAGCTCCCTCTGTCGCTAACAAGTGCTCCCTCTACTGACCTCTACGCTGCTGCAACAACTCCTTGCATCTCGCACCATTGCACACCTCTTTGTGCCATCCTGCATCGTTGCAACACTCCTGTGCCTCTCGCACTATTGCAGCTTGCTAGCCACGCGCTGTTTGAGGACTTCTGCACTGTAGCACTCTCTGCCGCTCCATCCGCATTTGTCTCTACCTACATCCGCCAGTCCTGCTACTCCTCTACGGGGCTTCCGTAGCGAGGTATAATCCAAGTGGTTGGGTACCTCAAGGATCTTGCCCCTCATCGCCTGTAGTCCATCTGACTACACCTTGATGTCTCCCCAATTCTTCTCAAGTGGCACTTGAGCACTCATAGCACAATCATCATCCTCCTAGACTTCTTTCTCCGCCGTTGCTAGCGTTGCCTTGGTCTCAAAAGCCTCTCCCTTACTCTTCTTCCTAGGACACTGGTTCGCAAAATGACCCAGTTCCCCACAATGCAAGCACTTGATCTTGGAGAGGTCCTTTCTCTTCTCCTGCTTCCCCACAGATGCTAGAGCCACATCCTCTTCTTCCTCCTTGATTCTGACCCCTTTGTCGCTATTCCCTGCCTTGGTCACCTGTTTGACCTCTTCTTGACAAAGAGCCGCCCACAGTTCCTCCCAATCCGAAAGGCTCATCCTACCCAACATGCTCTGGACAAATACCTCCTAATCTAGAAGGCTCGTCCTACCTAATATGCTCTAGAAAAATACCTCCCAATCCTTTGACACTACGTTCAATGCGGTCCTCACCATCAATTCCTAATCCGGCATGGCCCCTATGGAAGTTAGTTGGTCACGGTACTCCTTCAATCGACCTAGGATGACATCTATCTGCTCTCCCTTCTGCATCTGGTATGACCACAGCTGATTTTCGAGTAACATCTTCCTCTGCATGAAAGTATGCTGGTACAATTTCTTTAGGGCCTCCCACATCTTATTTGTCGTATCCTTTTCAGCAATATGCGACACCACATGATCCTTGACCCCATCAAGCATGATGCACTTTGCCCTGGCCATTGCCTCCTTGTACTTCTCATTTTCAGCTGGGTCAACTGGGATCGCTATTGTTTTCAAGGCGAAGTCCTTGATGCGATATCTGTCTAGAATGGACAAGATCCTGGCCTTCTAGACCACGAAGTTGGATGCTCCGTCCAACCTATGCTGATCTCTTAGTCCATTCACAACCATTATGCTGCTCTTCTTTTGACTCCTCCGAGTCTCTCAACTTCCCGCCTGGAAGTTCTTGGTTCGACTCCCTCTAAGTCTCAATTTCCCTTCTGAGAATCCTTTTGCCAACATCAAGTTGCCCCACTCCAATCGTCTGACACTGATCAGCATTCCTTGGCTAGAAATCCACCTCGGCAGCAACTTCCTCCACCTTGGTCTTGCCCTGTTAGGTACTGTTCTGACCACAGTACCTCACCAACTTCGCTTCACAAACTACCCACAGCCTCCTATGCCCTAGCAACTCAAGGATTGAGCCACTTAGCTCTGCGCAATCTCGGCATCGGCAAATCAGCTCCCTCTGCCAACCGCGTCAGCCCTCCTAGCCTCTGTGTGGCTCTGCGTGAACATGATTCTGCCTCCCACAGCCTCTGTGCTGGCCTCTCTCTGGCCCAGACTGATGACACAGTCTCTTTGTGTCACTCCTTCCTCTGTCGCCTTCTGCATAGATCAGCTCCGTCACTCGGGACAGCTGAATCTGCTGCTACTACTCTGCTAGCTGATGCCTTCAGTTATCCTGTGATCTGCAATCACGCTTTGATACAATGTTGGAATTTCTAAGTTTAACCCATTAGAAATTCTTCGTGTACTATCTAGTTTATTTCTTCCTACTTGTTTAATTACTTAACAAGTTATTTGCCATGTAAATACTGAAAATGAACACAAGTACAATATCAATGTCTACAGATCATCAACTAAAAGAAAACAAGCACACAAGTGACACTGTTATTTTTGGACCAATGTCCCTGGAAAAACCCATTGCGGGAAAACTGGTGTGGCTATTCAGAGGGTTTTATTATAATTCAGTTTTCAGAATACAACTAGGGTGCCAGAAATGGCTCACCCAATAGAGAATGCCCTCGGCAATAGTACCTCTCCTTGGAGACAGATATTCCGGCTGATTCATCACCGGATGAATGATCTCACAGCAACAATTACAGCTTCCACTACTCGCGTCACTCTGATAGGGACTACGTCACCCTATCTGTCTCACCAGCACCCAATCTGCCCCACGAAAATCCTCCAAGCGCTACCTATCGACCCTGCATCAGCTCTGCTAGCCTCTATGCAGCTACTGAAGATTCTGCGTCAGCACTTAGACCCTCTGCGTCACCCATGCTGGCCTCTTCTGTCTCTGCGCAGCTC
>APFE031346728.1:0-44846 GCA_000404065.3 Pinus taeda
GTGTATTAGAGCCCTAGAAACAAAAAATTTGCTAGATTTATTTTATTTTAAGCGTGATTTTTAGTCGTTTTTGATTAAGTCAAGAGGTGATGGAGATGAAACTTGTGGTGTAAAGATTCGACTCAAAATCACTACAAAATGCACTTAAGATGATTAAACGATCTTTTCTCTTCAATGAAGTTCTAGCTAGGAAAGAATTGGAAAATGCAAATATTTGAAAACACAAATCTTTCTTAACAACCAAATCAAAAGAAGAGTATTCGTATCAATGCACTCAAAACGAGACAACTAATTATTTTCACAAGAATTCTCTTTTTCATTTGAACACTCAAATGCTACCAAGACAAACTTTTTTCAAAAGAGACCTTTCATATTTTTTTTAGAAAACATTCAAAATTATAACTAAAGCAAATCTTTGAGAAAACTATGAATAAAGCAAACTTAAGAGCTACAAACTATGAAAACCTATTTGAAGTAAAAGCTCACAAAAGTATTTTTGAGGATGTTTTACTTGGCTATAAACAAACCAAGGACCAATTTGTCCAGAATCACAAATAAGTCAAGAACAACCAATTTTGTTTTCTTTTTAAAAATGAAAATCCAAACTTTCAATCAGAAGCTTTTCGAAGTTTTGTAAAGAGAAAATTCAAAGCGGATTCCTCAATCAAGGGGAGATTTCATAAATGGTCAGACTCATAAGAAGGCTAGTAGACACTAAGGTGATCTGAAGTCCCTACAGCTTCTAAGCTCAGAGCCACTACACAACCAAATTGAAAAACAAACCCAACAAGCAAAAGTCCTAGGAATTTCAGCTAAAACCCTAATGCTAATGAAATTAAACCAAGGAAAGATTTCAACCAGTCACATACAGGTATGGGCAGAGGATAACTACTACAAAAACAAGATAAAACTAATTTAAAGAGTAAAACTCAAAATTTCAAAATTTTAGCACGGTACGCAGGTTCAGAGTTTACGGAGGTGCGGGTACGCTCTGTGCACAAAGTAAAAGTGCGTACATGTACGCACTTGATACACGTGCAGACTGCGAACTTCGACTAAAGTAATGAAAAATAAAAAACAAACCTAAATCCACTAAGTCTACCCTAGTCCACATACAACAAGCCAAAAACAGAAACAAAAAGGCAAGTTTCTCAAGTCAAAGAAAAACGAGGAAAACAATCAAGTCCCCAGTGGAGTCGCCATTTTGTCACGCGGAATGAGTCTATCTTGCGGACAAGATAAACCTTCCTAGAATCTAATGAAGACCTAGTGACAAACAAACCAACCAGACACTATCTTTATCTAAATGTTCTTTATAAATAATGGAAAACAAATGTGTTTAAGGCCTACCTCATGTCCAACGCAAGTTTGGGGATGTCTTTGCTCCTTCGATCCAAGTAAGTTCCTTTGTCACAAACCTGCAAACAAAAACAAGGCAAACGATTAAATAGCACCTGAATAACCAGTATTATAAAACATATTTAACATGAAAGTCAAGGAGTCCATGAAACAAATAACATGAGATACTTGTTGAGAAAAATGAGCTTGATTGTATTAATTCAAAAGGAAAAGAACTTTACAACCTTTGCCTTGACGTTGTACAAGCTCCTCCCAGGGTCCAACAAGAAGTCTCCTCTACTTTGACAAGCTTCACTCACTCCCCCAATGAAGCCAAAAAGGTATGTGATCTATCCTCTTAAGCTCAAATAGGAAGTCTTGATTTCACTAGCATTTACCCTCAAAAGTTCAGCTTTTAACCTCTCCAGCCACTGACCCAATGCCTCAATTTATAGTGCAATGGAGGTCAGTTACCAGGTCCTCCTTCAAAGGGATAGAATCCTCCTTCAAAGGGATAGCTCCTCCTAACAAGGGATTAGGTCCTCCTCTTATGGGATGCATGAACCACTTTGGAGCGAACAATCCACGTCAAAATTCCTTCTAGAAAACTCTAGAATTAACCCAAACTGAGTTTTTTAAGATACAAATTGCGCCTTTTGACTTTCACAGGGGTATGCACCCTCCCTTTTACATACAGAGTGTATAAGTACGCAGATATTCTGAACAAAAGGTGCGGGCCCGTAGGCAAAAGTGAGAGAAAGTGTGGAACTAGAGTTACATTGCTTTTTTGATGTCTTTCTCTCATTTCTAAAGCTTGTTTTGAAGAGCTAAGGTCTGATACTTGCTTAGGAAGCGGCATAGGTGGTGATAGACGCATACCGACTGCAAATAATCAAGGTGACGATATTTTTGTGTAACAGCGAGTATCACTTAAGAGGGATCTCAAGTTGCACGCAGAGGAGGAATTTTTAGTTCCTAAGGAGGAGGACCCTCAAACTGATGCGGAGTAGCTATATGTAGAGGACTCGGGAGTGGAGACATCCACTCATGCAGAGTCTTCCAGAGATGGGCAGAAACACTCAAGGGAAGATGACAGGTTGATGCTGGATGCGAGAGAGAATGTGGGATAGCCATCTTCCCAGTGCAGATAAAGGAGGTCACTCGAGCGGTACACTAGTTACATGGCCCTGGTTGGGGAGTGTGTAGAGTCCAAACCTTCTTCATTCAAGGAATCAGTGCAACAACCAATCTGGGTTGATGCTGTGGTGGAGGAGTACGACTCCATTGTTCAGAACTGTGTTTGGGATGTTTTCCCAAGACTAGAGGAAAAGTCAGTGGTGAGTTCTCGATGGCTTCACAAGGTAAAGTAGGTAGTTGATGGTAGTGTTGAGAAACATAAGGCAAGGTTTGTTGGCCATGGTTTCTCACGGGTCGAGGGGATTGACTACGGTGAGAAATTTTCTCCTGTAGCAAGGTATTCATCTATCAGATCGATGTTGGCACTATCATCTTAGATGGGTTGGAAGATCCATCAGATGGATGTGAAGACTGCGTTCCTCAATAGAAAGATTGAGGAAGAGGTGTACATTGAACAACTGGAAGGTTTTGAGACCTTCGATCATGGGTCGCATATGTGCCGACTCCAGAGGGATTTGTATCGACTGAAGCAAGCACCTGGTCCTTGGTACACCGGTATCAGTAGCTATTTTACTGGGTTGGGCTTCACCAAGAGTGAAACAAATGCGAACCTTTACCACATCATGGTAGAAGGTAATACATTGATCATTATTCTTTATGTTGATGATCAGTTGATCAATTCTTGCAAGGAGGACCTTGCAAGAGAGTTTGAGATGAAAGACATGGGTCTTATGCACTACTTTCTAGGCATGGAAGTCTGGCAGAAGGATGGGGAAGTGTTTGTGTCTCAGGGCAAGTATGCCAATGAGATACTTAGGCGATTCCACATGGAGAAGTGCAAGCCCATGCAAACTCCTCTGGCTAGTAAATGGAGGAAGGAGGATGTTGCTTCAAGTGAGGTAGTAGTTGTTACTGTTTATCGGAAGCTTGTGGGTTCATTGATGTATCTAGTGAACACACGACCAAATTTGTGCTTTGTGGTGAAAAGTTGAGTCAAGCTATGGATCAACCTACCAAGCTATTTTAGAAGGAAGCAAAGCATGTGCTGAGATACCTCAGAGGAACATCTCAATATGGATTGTGGTATAGACGAACAAAGGGAGTGAAGCTTTAGGGCTTCACAGATGTAGATTGGGCAGGGAGTCCATCAGACTGGAAGAGCACTTCAAGAGGAATCTTCAACCTTGGTTCAACTACAGTTTCTTGGTACAACAGGAAATAGAGGCCAGCTGCACTTAGCTCAGCAGAGGCTAAATGCATGGCTGCTAGTCAGGCAACATGTGAGGGCATTTGAATGCGGAAGATTCTAGTTGGATTGTTTGGTCAAAGGATGTATGCAACTGTGATCTACTATGATAATCAGAGTTGTATCAAACTCTCTGAGAATCCAATATTTCATGACAGGTCCAAGCACATCAATATCTGGTATCATCGTCTTCGAGACTGTGTGGTGAAGAGGATCATGTTGTTGTTGTATGTTTCGACCGAGGAATAGGATGTAAATAGTTTGACAAAGGCATTGTCAAAATGCAAGTTCGAGTTCCACAGAGACATGATTGGGGTGACTGATAATCCCTTTCGTGTTGAGAGGGAGTGTTGAAAATAGTAGCAAGAAATGATAAAAAGAGAGGTGCTAAAAATAGCATAGCTATAAATATCACTTCAGGAAACATTCCAAATTTAGTTAGGGCATTATTCCTTCTCTTAACTTCAACAAAACCGGCCACAATCATAGGGAATGTTGAAAAGGTGAATTTGATCCCCATTCTCTGAAGCATGGTGATCCCCTCATTATCTCTTGTTAGGCATTGGGTGATGGGCACCACTACCCTCTCGTAAAATGGAAGCCATGCGATGAGAGTCAGCAGGGAGAAGATGGAGAATGATCCTACAAGTATTTAGAAGTTGTTGAAGCTGAGCCTCCCATCCATGGTCTGGGCCTGTAAAATGATGAACATGTTTTTTTGTGTGACCTGACTTGATTGGAGATTTACAGTTGAATATGGGCACTGTTCGGATAATAAGTTTGAGCCCCTCGATGTATTCAACGACATAATCCTCTGCAAGGCAACCTTCCTCCAAATATCTGGGCTACACCAATCCTGCAAATATTTTCAGCAGCTTTTGTAAATTTATCAAGAAATCTTCCTTCCTTTGAACATTGTAATTTTGTATACAAGTTTGAACTGTAGGGCAATAGGATTTCTGTATTATCCCTAGAAGCATTGTCAAATGCCAAAAGCTAGTGTACATTGAATTGAGCCAAAATAAGTTGACTGGAATGATCCCTCATGAACTGGCAAGTCTTCTTTGTCTTGATGTTCTTCATCTGTCCCATAATGCCCTCACCAAGATGGTTCCCCTAGAATTCCATAATTGTGTTCCCTTATAATGTTTCAATGTCTCCTTCAATCATCTCTCAAGCCCTGTGCCTTCAGATGGGCTTTTTAGGAGCATAGACAATAATGTTTTCGCATGAAACCCAGGTCTCAGTGGCAAAGTTTTAGCAGAGTCTCAATGCATGAGTTTAAATGACCCTTAACTCACCTCTTCCTCATATTACATGTTATATACTAAGAAGAAATTTCATAATATATGGGAGATTATATGGTTGCCTAGTCTACTAGTATTCATTCTCATAATTGGAAAAACATCCTACTATAGCCAGTGTATAGGTCATGCTAGTAGTGGGAAATATAGGGAGGAAAAGCTTGAAGATGACTAATGGAATATGAATGCCTTCTAGGAACCGAGTCTTACAATAGAAAATGTTCTGGAGCGTTTGGAGAGTGCTCACATGGTGGGAAGTGGAGAAACTAGCACATTTTATAGAGAAGAAATGCCAGTAGGCAAAGTGATTGTTGTGAAGAAGTTGTGGGGAGTTGATAAAGAAGATATTAATCAGAGGAGATCAGTATTAGCAGAGGTTGAAATTCTCAACCTACACTATGAAGATTATCTAGCATAATCTTTCATGTCTCTGTAAGGCCAATATGGTTGCAGCACTATGAGATTTTATGATACTGGGAGGATCCTTTGCCAATTTAATATTATGTGTCCCTCAAAGGCATATTACAATTGATCACAAGCCTTGGAAAACTTCTCTGGCACAAACTTGTGCAAAATCCGAACACATATGCAAGTGTCATTGGAAATACTTGCAAGTGCATTGGAAATATTTATGACATTTCCTTTGGTGCAAATGCTAATTATATATATTTTTAAAACTTTTTTTTTTTTTTTGTAAGCTGAGTAGGTCCTTTTCTATTAACATAAGACAGTATTTACAGAAATCATGGTGGTCTCACCCCGCCCCGGAGGGAAATCAGGTATCTTGACCACACAAAGTTTTCACAACAATACAAAAATTAAAGTATCCAACTGTTCAAACCATACTTCATGTCCAGAAACTGTTTCTATTTCCATACTATTGCCTATATCCTGCTTTCTATAGATAAAAACAGCTACAAAATTCATGCCTACAGTAAAACAGAAAACGGGACAGGTCTCAAAACAATAAAGTAAGCTTTTGATCACTACTTATCAGGCTCAGCTTGCTGGACTTTTTCCTTCTTCACTAGCACTCCGCTTTCCACGAGCTATTGCTGCAGATCCTCCAGTCTTTTTTCTTGCAGAAGCATGGTTATGACTATGTCCTTCAATTCCTTTTTCACATTAGGAAGGCTCTGAACCATCTCTACCATCTCTTTGGCTACCTGTTCTAAGGCTTTTGCCATAAGCCTTTTCATGACCCAATACAAGTGGAGGGACTGCTTGTAGAGGGTCATTCTCCCTCTGGTATGGCCAGGATCAGGCATAATAGCAATCCAATCCTCCATCTCCTCTTCAGATTGAGCTTGGATTGCTTCTTCTTCCCAATGCTCCATAATCCTTCTGATCTTGGGGTTAGAATTCTCCCTATATTCCTGCTCAGCAATTCTGATTCTGTCTGCAATTGTTTGTCTTGTCCGCCATTCACCATTTCCCGCATCCGGCTCAGATTCCGCCTCTGGGGTTGGGCTGCATTGCCGCCCCCTCCTACCTCTTCTCGCCGCCGGGTCCTTTCTTCGGCGTCCACCATGGCCCCTTCGGCCTCTGCCTCCTCTGCCTCTGCCGCGTGGGCCTCCCCTTCCTCTGCCTGTGGAGCGACTTGCGCCTTCCTCTGCATCCTCGCTATCCTCCTCTGGTAACATTTTCCAGCGCATTTTCCATGCCTCCTCTTCCTGAATTCCCTGCCTCTCCTCACTGTCCTCCTCAGATATCTCTAGAAACTGTACATTCGGATTCCCGGCATCCTCCATTTTTCATTTGCCCTTCATGTCAGCTGCGGGATTGCGTTGTTCTTTAGGCCCCCCCCTGCGCATCCCTCGTCTCACGCTCCCACTTCCTTTTGTCTCCATTAGCCTCCTTCCTCTGTAATCTACGCCTCCCTCTCTCCTTACGCTATCCTCCAGACTACACCAGCTCTCAGGGTATCTGCCAGTAGGTGTCTTGCAATCCTTATAACACATATCCCGTCGCCTACCTTCGCGATTTGAATGCGTCTGATCTTTGATATCATTACTGGAGCTGTGGTTGCATATAATCCCGAGACCCGCAGCATGATGGAACTGCCACCTCGCCATCCTTCCGTCCTGTCCATTAAACAGACCACCTGCTTTGCTGAACCGATGATCTGCACCCCTCCTCTGCTGGTCGCTCCACTTACCTATTGCACTCATGCCTTGATCGCCTTTGACAGTGACCGGCTTTGTGCGCTGCCGAAACCTCATAGTCCTCTTTGTCAGCTCATCCATCCCGATCGGGCGTTCAATTTCCTCTTGTAGAAAGCTTGGATGCTTCTTCATGATCCTGGTGTAAAATTGTTTTAAGGCCGTCCCAGCTGTGATCCCTCTCCAAAGAAGACCACCTTCTATCCAGTTTACTGCCTGCTTCCTTGCTATCCCAGTTTGCGAGGAAATCCACCGCCTTGTTCCCATCTCGTCGGATATGTTTGATGATTTTATAATCAATCTTGTTTAGCAATTCCTCAATGTCCTTGATGATGGCTGCTGTCCTCCAAATTTTAGCGACTTTGTCCCACCTCTGTCCATCCTTGAGTTTCTGCAGCATTTCTATCATGATTTGCGAGTCCCCTTCAATTTCCAGGTTCAGGTACCTATTTCGAACAGCTATACCCAGGCCTTCGTGAACAGCCCAAAGTTCAGCTTCATTGTTCGTCATCTCTCCTCCCCATTCAGCAAAAACCCATCTGGTTTTCCTTTCTCCATCCCGAAAGATACCTCCAAGACCTGCTGGACCTGGGTTACCCTTCGAAGCTCCATCGAAGTTTAGTTTAATGGAGTGGATCCCAGGGTAGATAAAACAATTTGGACTTTGAACCTGCAGTTTTCTTTGTTTCTCTTTTCTTGGATAGATCAGACTGTATTCTAGGTTTAGCAATGAGGCTATTCTCCCTTCCTGTTGGTCCATCTTCCAATCTTCCTCATCCCATCTGTCGGAAAGCACAGTTTCCCTGATTGCTTTACTTATCTCTTCCCAGACCTTTTCTGGCCTATTGTTTTGCCCCCTAAAAATTCTTTTATTGTGTTCCTTCCATATGAACCAGATTACAAAGCCAACTGCTAGGCTCCATATTCTTCTGACCACTTTACTTTGGAATTGTCCTGTTCCCCATTGGCCTATGGTCAAACGAATGTTTGTCTGGTCTCTCATTGTTCTGTCAAATAGACCTCTGATCTTTTCCCAAATGTTTTCTGCGAAAGGGCATGTATTTAGAAGATGTTCTTGATTCTCTGCATCTCTATTACACAGGCTACATCTTGATGGGCCTTGAAATCCCCTCTTTACAATTTTATCCCATGTTAAAATCTTTCCTTTGCTAACCAGCCAGGCAAAGATTGTAACTTTTGGCCACCATTTTCCATCCCATAGCTTCTTCCAATTTTGATCTTCTTCATCCTAATTCTACCTTGTAGTCAGGAAGTAGGCTTCCTTTACTGTGAAAGACCCTTTCATTGTTTTGCCCCATCTGAGGATGTCCTCGCCAGTCCTGTTTTGTATTTTCCTGAGATCCATTTCTCTGAGGTAATCTTCCTCTATTTCCCTATTTATGTTATCAGTCCATTCTCCCGACTTTTTCCACTTTCTCCAGATTTCCCTGTTCTCTTCTTCCTTCCAATAGTCCTTTACATTATTCATCCCCAGCCTCTGGGCTCTCTGTTGCAAATCTTGAAGGGTTTGTATTTCATTCATCTTTCTTTTTTGCTGCCATCCTTCCCAGAATTTAGCTTTCTCTCCCCCCCGAATCTCCCAGAAAGCATGCTGCTCAATCAAATCTCTGTTCTGGATGGCCAGGTTCCAAATTGATGACCCGTTTGGGGTGTTTTGGATTCTCAGTTTTTCCTCTGTTTGCTTCGGCATGTTATATTTGTATTCCCAAATCTTCTTCCATACATCTGTCCCTCCTTGCAGCCACCTCCACCATAATTTAGCCCCAAGAACCTTATTTAAAGTTTCCGGATCCGTCACTCCCAAACCTCCTTCTTCCTTCCTTTGGATTAGATTTGTCCAAGAAACGAGGGCCCATTTCCTCTGTTGATCTGGTCCTCCCCATATGAACTTTCCAAAAATCTCCCTGAATTTTGCACAAACACCTTTCGATGTTGCTCTTATGGACAGGGTATATACTGGAATTGATTGGAGAACTGCCTTTAGAAGGACTATGCGGCTGGCGATGTTCAAAGATCGGAACGCCCAGTTTGATAACCTCCTCTTTATTTTGTCAATGACCTCCTTCCAATTCTTCATGCGTGTTGGGTCGATGTCCAGTTGATTGCCTAGATACTTTGTAGGAAGTTCTCCTTGTTTGAATCCCAATGTTCTTGTGAGATGAGCTTTTATTGCCTCCGGGGTATTAAAAATGAAGGTGCACGATTTATCCTTATTGATCTCCATGCTAGACGCTTCCGAAAAGACCTCCAAAACTTCCTTGATTATTCTGACTTCCCTGAGGCTAACTTCTCCGAATAGCATTATATCATCAACAAATTGCTGATGTGTGATGGCTAAATTATTTCCCCAAAGCTTTAAGCCTTTGAGCTTATTTCTCCTAGATTCTCTTTTTATGATTCGCCGAAGACCATCTGCTGCCAGAATAAAGAGAAAGGGTGATAATGGATCACCTTGCCTTATCCCCCTAGAGGCGTTAAAGGGTTTTGAAGGATTACGATTGACCAATATTGAGAACAAGGGGGTGGAGACCATACTGAAAATCCATTCAATCCATCGCTTTTCAAAACCATAAGCTTCCAACACTGCACAGAGATATCTCCAGTTCAGGCGATCATATGCCTTTGAGAGATCCAGCTTGATCATCATTCCTTTCCTCTTATGTTGATTGAGGGAGTGAATCATTTCTTGGGCCGCCACTAAACCATCGAGAATTTGCCTTCCTTCCACAAAACCCGTTTGTTCAGGGGCGATAATGCTTGGGAGGAGCGGTTTCAATCTTTTTGCCACCAGCGTTGCAATTATTTTATAAATAACGTTGCACAGAGCAATGGGTCGGAATCCTTGAGCTTCTGCAGAGTTATTATTTTTAGGAATTAAAGCTATAAAGGTGGCATTCATACCTGACCACATTCTTTGCTTTACCCAGGATTACTCGACTACTTTGAGGATGTCCTGTCCAAGAAACTGCCAGCCAGCTTGATAGAATTCAGCCGTAAAGCCATCCGGACCTGGTGCTTTTCCTTTCTTCATGCTCATAATTACCTCTTCTACTTCTGTTAGAGTTGCTGCGCGCATGAGTCCTTTGTTCTACTCCTCTGTGATCATCTTTGGAATTTCCTTGTAGATTTGATTGATTGCTCCCCCTCTGTCATCCTGGGATTCAGTAAGGATCCCCTTATGATAATCATTTAGGACTTGTTCTATTCCATATTGTTCTATTACTTTTTCTCCTGTTTCATTTTTAATTGAGAAGATTCGGTTCCGTTGCCTGTGTTGAATCATTGCTTGATGAAAGAATTTAGTATTCCTCTCTCCTTCCCGCAACCAATTTATTCTGGACTTCTGTCTCCATAGGATCTCCTCCTATTTTCTCCTTTCCTCCAGCTGGCTTATTAATCTGCTCTCTTCCTTGCACTTTTCTTCATCTCTTCCCTCCAGGATAATTTGCTGCTGTATCTCCTCCATTGCCTTTTCAAGTTTTTGTTTTTCCTCGAAGATATTCCCAAAATCCTCCTTATTCCATTTTCTAATTTTATGTTTTATTTCCTTAAGTCTTAATTGGAAAGTATGCATTTTGCATTGTCCTCTGACTTGGCTTTGTATCCACCATTCTTCCAATTTATTAAGGAAATCTGGGTTTCTGAGCCAAAAGGATTCAAAACGGAAAGGTTTCTTGCTTTTGATTTTTTTAATGTCAATTTCCAAACCAATCGGCCAGTGATCAGATCCTAAGCCAGGGAGGATTTTGACCTCAATGAAAACATCTTTATTCAGAACTTGCTCAGATAGGAGGAATCTATCCAGCTTTGAAGCAATCTGATTCCTACCACCCCACCTATTGTTCCAGGTGAATACCCCATTTGAAGTTGGGGTATCTACTAGCCTCAGATTTGCTATGAGATCGTTGAATTCATCCATACTTGGGTCCTGTCTCCTGATGCCTCCTCGTTTCTCTCCTATATCTCGGATTAAATTGAAATCCCCGCCTACTATCCATAAATCCTCTGGGATTAGTTTTCTTACAGCCTGAATATTCCTCATAAACTCTTTTTGTCCTCTGGGGAGATGAGGGCCATACACTCTGGAGATGAGTATTCTTTCCTTCGTTCCTACTATCCTACACACTCCAGACAAGATTCTGGGTAGACTGATCCAATTCTCGAAGATGACCTCCTCTGAGTTCCATAGTATCGCTAAACCGCCTGCTGACCCCTCCGCGTCCTGGGCCATTACTTCAAATTTTGTTTTGGATTTATCCAAAATTTCCTGTATCTGCTGTTGACTCATTTTAGTTTCTTGAAACAACATTATGCTCTGTTTATCTTTCTTCAACCTCTCCTTCAAGTACCCCTGCTTTCCTCTACTATTAAGGCCCCTTATATTCCAACTTGTGATGATCATTTACAACTTTTTAGGAGGTGGATGAAATACCTCAGACAGAGGTATTACTTTTCCGGAATTTACAAGAGTTTCTCCTACTGTTTGGATCGTCTCATTCATGGGTTTCCTCCCTCTTTTCCTTCCTCCTTTGCCATGTCCGTCCAGTCCTACTGTCTGAGACCTTGACGCTTTGGATTGTTCCGGTCCAGTCTCCGCCAAACCTCCTTTCTTCTCCTTAAATTTTTTATAGGCCTCTTTGTACTGTTGTTTTTGGATTTCCGGGATGAATCTCTCATCAAGATGTCGCCATTCTTGCAAGAGTTTTTTCATTATGCATTCTTCTTCAGTCCCAATCTCTTTCTGTTTGTCTGACCCTTGTTTAGGTTGCTCTTCTGGTTTATCCTGGTGCTCTCCCATTTCAACTTCAGATTCTTTCATTTGGTTGTTGGATTTTCCTAGGGTATCCGTTATGATTTCCATCGGGTCTGTCTCCCCAACCGGTTCTTCCTGTACACCTCCTTCGGTTTCCTCTTCCTCGTCTTGGAGGGCTTGGAATTTATTTTGATTTTCCACTGGGATGTTTTTACCTTTAGTTTGCTCTTTTTGTCCCTCAGTCCATGTCTTCTGTCTCCTGTGGACTTCCTTGAACCCCCTCTCTTCTGTCTCAGCTGCCGTTGATTTCCTTTGCTCTTCTTCCATTATTCTCTGTAGCTCTCCTTCCCTATTCTGAGGGCATTCTCTAAACAGATGGCCATATTCGTGGCACTTCCGACACCGAAAGGGAATGTGCTCGTAGTCTAAAGGTTGTTGCCAGATTTCATCGTGGTATTCAACTTCCACAAATTCAGGAAAAGGTTCTGCTATATTCATATATACGCAGATCCTTGCGTATGAGGTAAATTTACCCCTTTTGGTTGATTCTGTGACTTTGACAAATGCCCCAATTGAGTTACCGATTCCTTCGAGAATTTCAGGATTCCAGAATTCTGAAGGCAATCCGAACAAACGAACCCAAATGGGAGCAGCAAGTAGTTTTTCTGCATTCGGGTTGTACCTTTCCTCCCAGTGTCTCATGAATAACCCTGCATTATTCATGAAATATGGTCCCTCTTCGAAGATTCTTTCCTTATCCTCTAGATTCACAAAAATGACCGTAAAGAAACCCTTTGCTCCCAATTTCAGATCGATATGCCCTTTTGGTTTCCATCTCAGTTGAATCCATTTTACTAAATCCCTCTCAGAAGGCCAAAAACCTATAAACTTACAGATTAAAGCATGGTCTTTCATATAGGTTCTATAATCTTCCAGTTTGTTGTTTGGAATCACATACCTTGGACGTTTCTAGGCCCTTGGAAGACATCTTCCCCCCATTTTCGTTTGCCATCGATTGCCCAGTACCGGAATATCTTCAGCGTTGTCCTTTTGTGGATTTGCTCTGCTACCCCCACTGGATTCCCCGGCCACTACGTTTTTAAAGGATGGGATCTCTCCCCTCCCCGTGGTACCTTCCATGGGTTCCTTCAGGATAAATCGATCACTCTGTTCTTCGCTGACGTGCTTCCCTTTACACAGAAAACTCACCAATCCGTATGGGGTCTCCTGCTCGATCCCTGACCTTCACTGATCCAAATCACTTCTCTGAAGCGCCGACACACTGCAAACCCTAGCGTTCTCTGTCAGAGCGTCTCGTCATCCTCCTCTCCCGACCTTTCCAGCTAGTCATTAAAGTTAATAACTTGTGTTATGCATCATATATTTTTAATTTTTAGTTATTATATTTATGATAAATTATTCTCTTAGTTTCGAAATATTATTAAGTTATTATTTTGGCATGAAGAGTATTTTCATTGAGTATTTTTATAAATTATCATAAGAATATTTTTCTTTATCATTTGAACCTTACAACTAATTCATAGATAAAATAATTATATTTTAAATTCAAAACACATTTTAATTCCAATATCAACTATCAATAAAATAATTATATTTTAAAAATAAAACTTATTTTAATTCCAATATAATTTTTACATTATATGAATATGGTGTGTATATTTATGAATTAAAATTATTAATGCACTAGGTTATATTGTGATAAAATTTTATGATAAATATAATTTGAAGGGCAGTTTTAATTTTGGCCTTTCTCACTAAAATTTAGTACATACAATTTTGGATAAAATTAAGATTTATTGTTATTTAAAAATGATTTTTAAATACATAAATGGATTCAATGCTCTAAACTCTTCCAGTACTAGAATTCTGTAAATTACATGACTCAATTATGATTTTAAGAAATTCCTATAAAATTTATAACAAAGTGAATCAAGAAAAAATACTAAGAGAAAATGAAAAAACATCTAATAGTTAGATATGCGTTATTTAAATAACAATTTTTGGTAAATAATAAATTATGATTAATGAGATAACCTGTGCCATATTGATGAGTAAGTGTAGTGAAGGAGGCATGCTTGTGGAATGTCATTTTCCAGAATACAAAAGTCAATGAGAATGATGATGAGAATTTTCTTTGTAGTGTTATGATTTTGAGGGCATTCAATGCTTTGACTCTTCAGTTTTGTAGGAAATGCATTTTTTTCTCGATTTTTATGTCGACAATGTAGCTTATTTGTTGATTGTTATCTGGAATTCTAGGATTAATCAAAATTTTCCATGCTACATAAACACGTACCCAAATCTATATTTGTTTGCCCACTTTCAAAGTTTATGATGATTATGTATTTGTTTACTAGGATTGCTGTGTGCTTTCAAGTAATTGTTTCGCAAAACATACTGCTTCTATGAATTAAATTTTTAAAATCTAAGAGAACGAGGTAGCCACCACGGTTTTCATGTAAAACTTAAAATGAGAATATGAACAATTCATTCAACTACAACATTAATCTTTGAGAAATTCAATAAAGCATTTGACCTATGTGCAAGTAACCAGTTAATTTCACTTATCCTCTTCTCCAACCAATTCACAAGAGAATTACCTTATAATCTTACAAATTGTCCCACTCTGCACAGAGTCAGGATTCAATAAAATAAGCTCAGTGGCCATATTTATTTTGGATTGGGAAGGCTCGAAAAATTGTCCATTGTAGACATGTCATGGAACAATCTCACTAGATATTTTCCTTCTGATCTCTTTAATTCACCTATAATAGAGTACCTAAATGTTTCTTATAATCTGATGCAAGGAAGCCTTCCTCCAAATATCTAGGCTACACCAATCCTGCAAATATTTTTATTACCTTTTGCAAATTTATTAGGAAATCTTCCTTCCTTCGCACATTGCAATTTTTATATACAAGTTTGAACTGTAGGGCAATAAGATTTCTAGTAGCATCCCCATAAACATTGTCAAATGCTAAAAGCTGGTGTCCATTGAATTGGGCCAAAATAAGTTGATTGGAGTGATCCCTCCTAAACTGGCAAGTATTCCCTATCTTGGTGTTCTTCATCTGTCCCATAATGCCCTCACCGGGATGATTCCACTAGAATTCCAGAATTGTGCTCCCTTAGAATGTTCCAATGTCTCCTTCAATCATCTCTCAGGCCCTGTGCCTTTAGATGGGCTTTTTAGAAGCATAGGCAATAATTTTTTCGTAGGAAACCTAGGTATCTATTGCAGAGTCCTAGCAGAGTCTCCATGCATGAATTTAAATGACCCTTACCACAATGCTTCCTCATATTACATGCCATATACTAAGAAGAAATTCCATAATATATGGGAGATTATATGGTTTCCTGGTTTAGCAGTATTCATTCTCATAGTTGGAAAAACATGTTACTATAACTAGTTTATAGGTCATGTTGGTGGTGGGAAATATAGGGGGGGAAATCTTGAAGAGGACTAATGGAAGATGACTACCTTCCAAGAACTAAGCTTTACAATAGAAGATGTTTTGGAGTATTTGGAGAGTGCTCACATGGTGGGAAGTGGAGCAGCTAGTTCAATTTATAGAGAAGAAATGCCAAGAGGCAAAGTGATTGATATGAAGAAGCTGTGGAGAGTTGATAAAGAAGAGATTAATTGGATAAGAGTAGTATTAGTAGAGGTTGAAATTCTCTACCTACATTGTGAAGAGTATCTAGCAGAATCATGCATGTCTCTGTATCAGGAGCTAATCCTTCAGATTATAAATATGCTATAAATGTCACTACTTGCAATGTAATCCATGTCAAGAAATAAGCTATGGAAAGGAGGCCCTATTTATGTTTATGATTTTAAATAAGTTTAAACCTCGGTTTGGTGTATATTTTTTACATATAGGTATAAATGGGATATCAAAAAATTCAATATGTATAGTGAAAAGAGCACCCAGGTCTAGAAATAGATATATGATGCATGATAAACTTTTTTAGCAGTGTTCCACCATTCCCTGTAGCATAATTCAATACATTTTGAAGGCTTTGAAGTCACTACAGATATGATGTAAAAAAAAATTCTTGTATACTAGCATCATATCTCATGTTATTATAATTGGTTTGAAGTGAGATAACTTGTGCCATATTGATGAGTAAGTGTAGCGAATGAGGCGTGTTTGTGGACTGTTGTCATTCGAGAGTACAAAAATCAATGAGAATGATGATGAGAATTCCTTTTGTAGTTGTATGATTTTGAGGGCATTTAATGCTTTGACACAACCATTTTTTGGGACATTGGTTTTTTTTTTGGATTTTTATGTTGATGAATTAGCTTATTCCTTAATCTGTATCTAGAATGTTGTGATTAATCATAGTTTTCCATGCTACATAAATGCGTACCCACATCAATATCTGTTTGCCGGCTTTCAAAGTTTATGATGATTATGTATTCGTTTACCAAGATTTTTGCCTATTTTTGAGTAATTGCTTCACAAAACAATCTACTTCTATGAATTAAATTTTTAAAATATGAGAGAACCAGGTAGCCACCAAGATTTTGATGTAAACTTCTCTTGAGAATAAGAACAGTTCATTCAAATACAACATCAAGCTTTGAGAAATTCAATAAAGCATTTGACCTATGTGCAGGTAGCTAGTTAGTTGCACTTATCCTCTTCCCCAAGCAGTACGTAGGAGAAATCCCTTATAATCTTACAAATTGTCCCACTCTGCACAAAGTCAAGATCCAACAAAACAAGCCCAGGGGCCACAATCCTTTGGGATTTGGAAAAATTGAAAACTTGTCCTTTGTAGACATGTCATGGAACAATCTTACTAGATATTTGCCTTCTGATCTCTTTAATTCACCTACACTAGAGTACGTAAATGTTTCTTATAATACTCTGCAAGGCAACCTTCCTCCAAATATATAGGCTACTTATTTTCAATAGCTTTTGCAAATTTATCAGGAAATGTTCCTTCCTTGCACATTGCAACTTTGTATACAAGCTTGAACTCTAGGGCAATAGGATTTTTGGTAGTATCCCCAAAAACATTGTCAAATGAAAAAATATGGCTTACATTGAATTGAGCCAAAATAAGTTGACTGGAGTGATTCCTCCTGAACTGGAAAGTATTGCCTATCTCGATGTTCTTCATCTATCACATGATGCCCTAACTAGGATGATTCCCCTAGAATTGCAAAATTGTGCTCCATTAGAATGTTTCAATGTCTCCTTCAATCATCTCTAAGGCCCTGTGCCTTCATATTGGCTTTTCAGAAGCATGGACAATACGTTTTTCATAGGAAACCCAGGACTCTATGGTATAGACCTAGATGAGTCTCCATGCATGAATTTAAATGACCCTTACCTCACTTCTTCCTCATATTGCACACCAGATACTAAGAAGACATTTCAAAATATATGGGAGATTATATGGTTGCCTAGTCTAGAATTATTCATTCTCATAGTTGGCAAGGGAGGCCTTGTTTATGTTAATGATTTTAAATAATTTTAAGCCTCGGTATGGTCTATATTTTTTACATATAGGTTGGGATATCAAATATTTCAATATGTATGGTGAAAGGAGCACCTAGATCTAGAAATCGATTCATGATGCATGATAAACTTTTGTAGTAGTTTTCCAGCGTTCCCTGTAGCATAATTCAATACGTTTTGAAGGCTTTGAAGTCACTAAAAATATGATGTAAAACAAAGCTCTTGTATACTAGCATTATATCTCATGTTATCATAACTGGTTTGAAGTGAGATAACATGTGCCATATTGATGAGTAAGAGCAGCAAAGGAGGCATGTTCGTGGACTGTTGTTGTTCCAGAATACAAAATTAAATGAGAATGATGATGATAATTTTCTTTGTGGTGTTATGATTATGAGGGAATTCAATGCTTTGACACTTCAGTTTTCCATGCTACATAAACACGTACCCACATCTTTATCCATTTTCTCGCTTTCAAAGTTTATGATGATTATGTATTCGTTTACCAGGATTATTGTCTGTTTTCAAGTAATTATTTTCCAAAAAAAATTTCTCCTATGAATTAGATTTTTAAAATATGAGAGAATTAGATAGCCATCAAGGTTTTGATGTAAACCTTCTGACGAGAATAAGAACAATTCATTCAACTACAAAATTAAGTTTTGAGAAACTTAATAAAGCATTTGACCTATCTACAAGTAACCAGTTAGTTGCACTTATCCTCTTCTCCAACCAGTTCATAAGATAAATCCCTTATAATCTTACAAACTTTCCCACTCTGCATAGAGTCCGGATTCAACAAAACAAGTTCAGTGGCTACATTCATTTTGGATTTGGAAAGTTTGAAAACTTGTCCTTTGTATACATGTAATGGAAAAATCTCATTAGATATTTACCTTCTTATCTCATTAATTCACCTACACTAGACTACCTAAACGTTTCTTATAATCCTCTCTAGGGCAACCTTCCTCCAAATATATGGGCTACACCAATCCTACAAATATTTTTAGCAACTTTTGAAAATTTATCAAGAAATCTTCCTTCCTTTGCACATTGCAATTTTGTATACAAATTTGAACTGTAGAGCAATAGGATTTATGTTAGCATCCCCAGAAACATTGTCAATTGCTAAAAGTTGGTGTACATTGAATTGAGGCAAAATAAGTTGACTGTATTGATCCCTCCTTAATTGGAAAGTCTTCCCTATCTCGGAGTTCTTCATCTGTCCCATAATGCCCTCACCGGGATGATTCCCGTAGAATTCCAACATTGTGCTCTCTTAGAATGTTTCAATGTCTCCTTTAATCATCTCTGAGCCCATGTGCCTTCAAATTGGTTTTTCAGAAGCATGAACAATTATAATTTTTTCGTAGGAAACCCAGGTCTCTATGGCAGAGTCCTAGCAAAGTCTCCATTCATGAATTTAAATGACCCTTACCTCACTTCTTCCTCATATTGCATGCCAAATACTAAGAAGAAATTTCATAATATATGGGAGATTATATGGTTACCTAGTCTAGCAGTATTTATTCTCATAGTTGGAAAAAGATGCTACTATAACCAGTTTATAGGTCATGTTGGTGGTAGGAAATACAAGGAGGAAAATCTTGAAGAGGAGAAATGGAAGATGATTGCCTTCCAGGAACTGAGCTTTACAATAGAAGATGTTCTGGAGCATTTGTAGAGTGCTCACATACTGGCACAGTTTATAGAGAAGAAATGCTAGGAGGTAAAGTGATTGTTGTGATGAAGCTGTGGGGAGTTGATAAAGAAGAGATTAATCGAAGGAGATAAGTATTAGCAGAGGTTGAAATTCTCAACCTACACTATGAAGAGTATCTAGTAGAATCTTACATGTCTCTGTAAGGCCAATATGGTTGCAACACTATGAGATTTTATGATACTGTGAGGGTCCTTTACCAATTTGATATTATGTGTCCCTCAAAGGCATCTTACAATTGCTCATAAGCCTTGGAAAAATGCTTTGGCCCAAAATTGTGCAAAATCCAAACACATATGCAAGTGTCATTGGAAATACTTACGATGTCAACATATGTTGCAAATGATAATTACATATATTTTTAATTATTATTTATTATATTTATGATAACTTATTCTCTTAGTTTTTAAATATTATTAATTTATTATTTTGGCATGAAGATTATTTTCATTGAGTACTTTTATAAATTAGCATAAGAATATTTTTCTTTATCATTTGAACCTTACAACTAATCCATAGATAAAATAAATATATTTTAAATTCAAAACACATTTTAATTCCAATATCAACTAATCCATCGATAAAATAATTATATTTTGAATTCAAGCATATTTTAATTCCAATATATTTTTTACATTATATGAATATGGTGTGTATATTTATGAATTAAAATTATCAATCCACTAGGCTATATTGTGATAAATTCTTATGATAAATATAATTTGAAGGGTGATTTTAATTTTCGCCTTTTTTACTAAAATTTAGTGCTTACAATTTTGGATAAAAATAAGATTTATTGTTATTTAAAAGTGGTTTTTAAATACATAAATGGATTCAATTTTGTAAACTCTTTGAGTACTACAATTTTGTAAATTACACAGCTCACTTATGATTTTAAGTTCCTATAAAATTTATAACAAAGTGAATAAGGAAAACATACTAATAGGAAAATAAAAAACATCTAATATTTAGATATGTGTTATTTAAATACCAAATTTTGGTAAATAATAAATTATGATTAATGAATAATTGAAAATTTGTGTTGAAATTAAAATGTATGACTAAAACTCTCTTTATGTTTCATATATAAAATTGAGATATTCAAAATATAATACATGAATAAAGTAAAGTAAATAAATAAATATAATTACTTAAGCATATAATTTATTAGCATATTCATAAAAATTAAAGTAAAGTAAATAAATAAATATAATTACTTAAGCATATATTTATTAGCATATTCATAAAAATTTAAATTCAAAGTATTATAATTTAAGAATATTTCCAAAATAAATTTTAAAATTTAAAGTAGTCAACCCAATGCCTCCTTTCCCTAGGAATTGTCTAAACCCACGTCGCCATGAGGTTCAATTAGGTCCCAACACCATAGACTCTCCAATTCCTCCTTTCCCTAGGAGCTCTCTATACCTCCTTTCCCTAGGAATCTCTAATGCCTCCTCTCCCTAGGAGCTCCACAAAACCCAAGTCTCCATGAGGTTTCATTAGGTCTCAATATCATAGATTCTCCACTGCCTCTTTCGCTAGGATCTCTGTAAATCCAAGTCTCCATGAGGTTCCATCAGCTCTTAATGCCATAAACTCTCCAATGCATCCTTTCCCTAGGAGCACTCTAAACCCAAGTATCCATGAGGTTCCATTATGTGCCAACACCATAGAATCTGTAATACCTCCTTTCCCTATGAGCTATCTAAACCCAGGTCTCCATGAGGTTTCATCAAGTCCCAACACTATAGACTCTCCAATTTTCCCTTTCCTCAAGAGCTCTCTAAACCCATGTCTCCATGAGGTTTTATCAAGTCCCAACACCATCGAATCTCCAACACCTCCTTTCCCTAGGATTTCTCTAAAATAATTCTCCATGAGGTTCCATCAAGTCCCAACACCATAGACTCTCCAAAGCCTTCTTTCCCTAGGATTTATCTAAACCCAAGTCTTCATGAGGTTCCATGAGGTCCCAACACCATAGAATCTCTAATGCCTAGTTTCCCCAATAATTCTCTAAACTCAATTCTCCATGATGTTCCATTAGGTCCCAATACAATAGACTCCCCAATGCTTCCTTTCCCCAATATCAATCAAAACTGAATTCTCCATGAGGTTCCATCAGGTTCCAACACCATAAACTCTCTAATGCCTCCTTTCCCTAGGAGCTCTCTAAACCCAAGTCTCTATGAGGTTCCATTAGGTCCCAACAACATAGACTCTCCAACGCCTCCTTTTCTGACGATCTCTCTAAATCTATGTCTCCATGAGGTTCTATTAGGTCCCAACACCATAGACTCTCTAAGGCATCCTAGTGCCATGAGCTCTCTAAACCCAAGTCCCCATGAGGTTCCATCAGGTCCAAATAGGTCCCAACACCATAGATTCTCTAATGCCTCCTATCGCCACAAGCTCTCTAAACCCAATTGTCATATCGTAGTCCCATTGACCCTAAAAGAACAGGGAAATATTTAAGAAAAAAGGCTCAAAAAGTACTCCTCAGTCCCACTTCTATCAAGCATAAAGTGCCTTCTAGTCCTAATTCTATCTCATTCTGCTATCCATTAAAATTTGTCAATAAAGTTCCTTGTAAATTAAATCATTCTAGTCATCCATATAAAATACTATGTGTTAATGTATATGTGTTATAATGTGCATGTGATCTGACTCTAATACATTTATGTCCTTAGGTTTTATTTTGAGAAATAACATGTCAATGTTTCTCTATATCATTTACTACTAATTATGTTTCACTTTTAATTTACCTTAACAAATCAATTATTAGAGAAATCGTTCACTAGTTTAATGAGACGTAATGTAGATATCATATATACTGTTGTTTTTTTTTCACATATTTATGTTTCATTAATTTAATTCAATTTAACAAAATACTATTACAAACATTATTCCTTATTCTAACCTGACATGAATGCATTAATTTAGTTTACCATAAAAAAATTGTTACATTATTGACTTGTATTATAAAATGCCAATTGTTCATAGAGTTAGATTTGATTTAAAAAATAAATTTGGTTGTACCTAAATATTCCATATATCATCATGGTGATTTTTCTCTATGAACTATGTTTATTTTACTCTATCTAATAAAAATTTTATTTGAAAAACAACAATTTATTTATTATAATAATTTCACTTTTTAGCTTCTAAGAATGAAAAGTTAATATTGGTATATATATTTGTCTCTTTATTATAATTACACCATAAGGCGTTCTCTCTAGGAAGAACTCCCCCATCTATCACTTTGTGCTCTTTTGCCCCGTCAGGTCTAATGTTAGACGATTGAAAGTTCTTCCACCATTAGATTCCACTGCTTTAACTGTCAACTGAATCTTGATTTGTAAAATGGTTCAACTTGTTAATATTTATTATAACCCATGAACATATTGTAGGTACTTGGCCAGTAAGGAATTCATTCCTTCTAGCGATTAAAGTTTTTCAACACATTTCCAGCTTCTAAAGCTTTGGAAGGAAAACCCCATTTGGAAGCACTATCTATGGGGAATTGAAAGAGCTACGACTCTAGTGGTCTTTGCAGTTCACCCATATGAGATCACTAACTATGTGTGCTACAGATAGCATTTTTTGAAGAGGCCCAACAGAGAATGTTTTACAAAATTAAGAGTGGCTATCGTACTTGCACTAGTGACCACTTGCCTTTCTATTCAATACGCATTACCCATTCCACATTCACCAATCTTCCCAGACCAACATATCTCAAGATGGCCCAGTCTAACGTCACCTACGAAAAAAAATGTGTTCAGTTCGTCTGCATACACCATATTTTACAGCAGTCCCCAGTAACATGCATTCTCCCTTTCCCACTTTCTGTTCAATATCCAATATGACTTTTGTTTGAATTCCATTCAATCCCACCAATGGATTATTTTTAGTTTTTGGGATGTCTTCTTTTATATTTTGGAATCGATGGAGGACATATTATTGGAGGGTGGTGTAGAGTTCGGAGTTGGCGTGGGGAGGGTATGATGGCAGGGAGGGCCTCGACTGATATCAAAATATTCATAGATACGTATTTGACCAATAAAACATTGTTGATCGGGGCTTTGAAGCATATTTTTTGTCCCTCTATCTGGGTTCTGATCTCCTTGTAAAGATATATCTAGTAGGAAGTTCAAAGTTCGATAGAAGGTCGATATCAAATCTTAGGAGGTTCTCATTCCCACTATCCAATACAAGGGGAGAATGAAAGAAATATGCGCATATAAAAACATAGGAAAATAACACATCATAGATGTAGATGTGGAGAGCCAAGAGTTGATGCTGTTAATTATTTCTTGTCAGGTTTGGAACCGATGCATGATGCTTACTTATGATGGCACCTCTTTCTAGAATTCGTTAAACCCACAATTTTGTATAATTATGTATACATTGAATACTGAAAAATGAGACATATTATGGGATAGGCTACCACAAAAGACTAACCTATATCATGAGAGTAACGTCCCCAACTAAAGATATTGTAATAAAGGTGAAACAATTGATTCATATTCCACGAGATAAGTTGCAACTAACCCATCTATGAATAGAGCACACCCTTCATTAACACCTAGCATCCTTATTCTTACTAGCATCTCTAGCAGTACCCAATAGTAACAATACACCCACATTCAGTATGACTTCTAGTACACCATAACATGGGATCCCCTAGTATGTATAAGCAAGGAAAATACTACCTGAGACACATATTACAAGGTGCCACACACGACACTAATTACATGTGAGGGGTACCAATTAGGAGTGATTGAGTGATTGAATCACTGGTTCAGAGAAAGCACCAAGTTCAAGTCGAACTAAGCCCACGTTGTCTGGTCCCACCCCTCCATGTCTTAAATATATAGAGTAAGTCTAAAGGTGCTAAAGAAAAAAGAAATCGACATCATTTTGCGTATGGGTAAATGCCCAAAATTGGAGCGAGGGTACGAGTTGCTTGCCCAACAACCTAAGAAGGAGGACATGGAAGGATTCAATAATAAAAAATTCATTGGTATAGGCAGAAGCTGTTTTCCAAGCAGTATGCTCAATACCAGTAGATGTAGAGTTAGTTGTTGAAGAAAGACCATCTTAATCCAGTTATAATAGTTATAATTTTTTGGAAGATTGACATTATTTTATTTATATGAAAATAATTTTTAAATTTATATTAAAGTTGGCTTTGATGTTCTTGCATTCAAACATCATGGACAATAGTAGTTGAAAAGAAAAAAGCATAAAATATAAAACTAACAATTGCACCACAGGTTGCAAAGGAAACATGCATTAAAGGAATACACTTAACCATAGAAGAAATATCAATTGTTACATAGAGACATCTAAGTCATATATGTACTTACACAAACTATTTCAATAACTTTATCAACATGACACATATTAATTTTAGATTTATGAAATATTTAGTTCAACATTTAGGAATCTATGAATTTTCTTTATTAAAAATAACGAAATACATTTAAATAAAATGTCTATTTTAGTAAAGATAATAGTTACAAAAGTAATTGTATGTTTTTGATTTGTTTAATTAATTAAAATAAAATAAAAATTATTTAAGAAATAATAAAATATGAAACAACTCTCAATTATCATATTATATATGAATTTGTAATAGCAACTTCCTTGTTGAGTATTAAATGGTTAAATGGTTTATTTTTGTCCTTTTCATCATAATTTAGAGGTACAAATTTTCAAAACATAACAATTTCTAATTATTTAAGCTATTCTTTAGAATGTAAATAGAATAGTAGGAATGTGATTAATTATAAAATATTTCTAAGAAATGAAATCAAATAAACTAATGAAATTTAAAATATAAAGTTTGAACCTTGAAGTACTTTACATTTGATAATTGAATCTTTACAAATATAAGAATTTAGAACAAATTTTTTATTTGACATGCCTGCACTAGAGTGATCTATAGCACATTAAAGGCATAATCTTAACCATGGAAGAAATGCCAATTGTCTAAACAATGATATATAGCACATTAATGGAATAAGCTTAAACATGGAAGAAATATCAATTGTCTAAACAATGATATATAACACATTAAAGAATCATATATAACACATTAAAGGAATAAGCTTAACCATGGAAGAAATACAAATTCTCTAAGCAATAATATATAGAAAATTAAAGGAATAAGATTAACCATGGAAGAAATACCAATTGTCTAAACAATGGTATATAGCACATTAAAGGAATAAGCTTAACTATGGAAGAAATATCAGTTGTCTAAGTCGTATATTATGAACATGACACATTAATTTTAGATTTCTGAAATATTTGGTTCGATTTAGGTTTTTTTTTGTATGTTCATGTTTTGTTTAATTATTTAGAAAATAAAATAAAAATAATTTATGAAAGAATAAAATATAAACTAACTATCAATTATCATATCATATATGAATTTGTAACAGTAACTTGAAAGTGAAGATTAAATGGTTTACTTCTTGTCCTTTTTCATTTGATAAGAAAAGTGTGATACTATCTAATTTTCTCTACAAACGTGATGGCATTGTTGGCATTATGATTTAGGTGTTGTCCTTGATGGCAACTCACTCAGAGGTTTGATACAGGTGATGGCAACTTAGTCAGATGACAGATCAGAATGCAGCAAGTCAAGAGAGAGGTATACGCAGGTTGACCGTGACGAAAGTGCGTATATACACGGGTAATTAGAGAAAAAGGCGCGTATGCGTACACACGCAGGTTCACAGAAGGAAAGGCGCGCACATGTTGGAAAACTAAGTTTTGATTTGGTCCATGGTATTTTGGTATTTGTCCATGGTATTTGGTCCAAAGTGACGACCCAAGGTATTGGTTCTACATGGTTTTGGATCATGGTATTGAGAGAAGCCTAAACTTATATAAGGAGAAGAACATTAGGCCAAGTGTGTGCAAGTGTGTGTGCAAGAGTGAGCAAGTGATGAACATCTGATAAAGTGTGGGATCCAGATGCTAGTAATGGGTTGGTGATGCCTGGCTTGATCTGAACCAAGGAGGCACTCATGTGAAGGACGATGAATGATGGATTGGGATCTCTAGGCTTGGAATGATTATCTTTATATGGGTTGAGTATGGATAGACTAGATCTATTGACGCATGCTTATGAATGTTATGATTCAGGTATGTTCTGATGTCTGAAATAACTGCAAAGTTATGAGGTTGAATTTGCAGATCTGTACGCGGGTTGTCTTTGGTAAAAGAGCATATACACGTAGGTTTGGTTCGTCCAAGTAGCGTATATAGTTTTAAGTATGATATTTGAAGTGGCTATTGGATCTGGTTGTTGTTGCAGAGTTATGTAGACTGTGTTGTTTTCAGTGTTTCAGTATTGGGTGATTCAGAGAGTGGTGATTCAGATTATGATGTTGTGCTTCATGGATCCAATATGAAAATTGATGAAACGTGGTCCCTGGATGATTGTAGGTCGGCACCTACGTACTAGTAAACATATTGGCCAGTACAAGAGCCAAGGGGGTTGTATCTCCCTTCCCGGAGCAGGTGGAAAATGAGTGAAGGTTGGAGCCTTCAGTAGGTCAGTGCCTACGTACTAGTAAAAGGAATGGCTAGTATAAAAGCTAAGAAGGTTGTAGCCTTCTGCAGGTAGTAGCCTACGTACTGGTAAAGGACTGAACCAGTACATTGTAAAAGAATTTTCTTATTAAAATAAGATAGAAACGAATTGCAGCAGGTGGTTTTCACCCACATTGGGTTTCCACCTTATATCATGGTGTTCATGTGTGCTCTTTATGTGTGATGATATGTTCTATTTACTGTTCATATGGTTAATAATGTTCTGATGCATTCACTGAAGATAAACTCACTAAATGATAAAGTTTACTGCATGTACGCTGGTTGCATTTAACACAGTCGCGTATATACGCGGATATCCTTAACCGAAGTCGCGTATATGAATCTAAGTATGAAAAATGAAAAAGTTTTATTGACGTGATAATACTGATTCACCCCCCCCCCCCCCCTCTCAGTATTATTTCCAACAATTGGTATCAGAGCAGGTTCTTTGGTAGAAGCTTCATTGCTTGAAGGAGATCCGTAGAACAATGGGAAAGAAAGTGCGTCAAAAGAAGAAGACAGCTCCAAGGAACAATGACAGTCTGCCGGTAAGTGGAAGCAAGTATTCAGATCCTGAATCACCTCAGATTGAAGATGGAAAAGCAAATGAAGCATCAGATAAAATCATAGATCAAGAAGATCTACCTAGCAAAAGGGAGAATGCCCTCAAAGAAGAAATTATCAGCTTAAAGGCTCAGTTGGAATGTGCTTTCAGAATTCGTCAAATGTTGCAAGTGTTGAATGAAGAGCAAGAAAATGAGATTCTCAAACTAAGGCAACAAGTGGAAGAAGGAAGAAAGTCTGAAGAAACTTTGAAGAAGCAATGTTTGGAAAAGGAAGAACAACATTAGGATGAGGTAAATATCTTGAAAAGTAAATTAGAAGAGAAGGATAAACTATTGCGATTTCAAGATAGTACTAAGATTTTGGATGATATTTTGAGTAGTCAACGGTCTCATGCTATCAAAACTGGTCTTGGTTTTCATGAATATATTGATGGTGAATCTAGTTCACAAAGTAAGACAAGGAACTCTAATGCAAAATCTGAAATCCCCAACAAGAAGATGAGAGGTCAATCCCATCAGCAAACAAGGAAAGAAATTCCTCAAAGAAAATATTTTGCTCCTAATTATGGAAGTGATAGATGATTATTTCCTCTGTTGAATAATGTTGAATGTTATGTATGTCATAATCTTGGACATGTTGCAGCTAGATGTAGAAGGAGAATGGTTCAAGATCATCACACAGAAAGATCATCACGTGCTAGGTACTTTCAGGGATATTTCTTTTCTTACAATATGTTTGGTCACAAGGCTGTTGATTGCTATAGAAGGAATATGAGACATGTAAGATGTTATGCATGTTACAAATTTGGACACATAGCAAAGTAATGCAAGAGAAGATTATGGAGACCAAACCAAAAGAAGAAATCATCATCACAGTTGAAGATATGGAAGAAAAAGGAAGTACAGCCAGAAAGATGTGGCATAGCAAAGTACTCAGACATGATAGATTCAGAGGTAGCTGGAAGTGTGGAACATCAGTGCTCCAAATCTCATACACGGGTTTCATGAAGACAAGACGCATATATACGCGAGTTAAATGCTGCAGATTCGCGTATATGATGTTCTGAAAGATGCAGCAGTGCAGAAGTCTGATTGGTTTAGTCACAGTTTTGATGATGGCATGGCACTGGTTCAGGGGGAGCATATACGTCAAATAATGCAATGTTGGCATTATGGTTAGAATTTGTTGATAAATTTTATGAAGCTAAATGATACATCTTGTTGTTTGATCAAAAGAATGGATTGCAGGTTTCAGATCTGGATGCTAGATACTTATAATGAAGATCATATGGTGTATGATAGCTACTGATAACTATCATGGTCTTGTTTAGGCCCTTGGTCTTTGTGAGTCATATGATGTATTTTGTTATCCCAATATGCATGGGATCGATGATGTAATGAGTCATGGTATATCCCCATTTGGTTGGGTGGATGAGTCAATATTTGTATATCCTCACTTAGTTGAGAGATGGATGTATGTATGAGTCTTTGGTGATAGGAAGGTCATTTACAATAGAGTCATGTTCTTCTTGTAGAACATATTTTTGCAGATCTTGCCTACAGTCAAGGGGGAGCATGGACAATTTTGTACACCTTGGCATATACAAAGGGGGAGCTGAATCAGAGATTTCAGCAGATACTCAGGGGGAGTATGGACAGCAGATGGAGATCAAAGAAGAGAATATTTTGGTCCGCCCTTTGCCCTTGATGTCAAAGGGGAAGAGTAACTTGGTGTGGTGGTTGCCATCAAATCCAAAGGGGGAGATTGTTGGCATTATGATTCAAGTGTTGTCCTTGATGGCAACTCACTCAGAGGTTTGATACAGGTGATGGCAACTTAGTCAGATGACAGATCAGAATGCAGCAAGTCAAGAGAAAGGTATATGCAGGTTGACTGTGACGAAAGCGCGTATATACGCAGGTAATCAGAGAAAAAGGCAGGTATACGTACACACGCAGGTTCACAGAAGGAAAGGCGCGTACATGTCGGAAAACTAAGTTTTTATTTGGTCCATGGTATTTTGGTATTGGTCCATGGTATTTGGTCCAAAGTGACGACCCAAGGTATTGGGTCCAAGGTATTGGTTCTACATGGTTTTGGATCATGATATTGAGAGAAGCCTAAATTTATATAAGGAGAAGAACATTAGGCCAAGTGTGTGCAAGTGTGTGTGCAAGAGTGAGAAAGTGATGAACATCTGATAAAGTGTGGGATCCAGATGCTGGTAATGGGCTGGTGATGCCTGGCTTGATCTGAACCAAGGAGGCACTCATGTGAAGGATGATGAATGCTGGATTGGGATATCTAGGCTTGGAATGATTATCTTTATATGGGTTGAGTATGGATAGACTAGATCTATTCATGCATGTTTATGAATATTATGATTTGGGTATGTTCTGATGTCTGAAATAGCTGCAAAGTTATGAGGTTGAATTTGCAGATCTGTACGCGGGTTGTCTTTGGTAAAAGAGCGTATACACGCAGGTTGGGTTCGTCCAAGTGGCGTATACAGTTTGAAGTATGATATTTGGAGTGGCTATTGGATATGGTTGTTGTTGCAGAGTTATGTAGACTGTGTTGTTTTCAGTGTTTCAGTATTGGGTGATTCAGAGAGTGGTGATTCAAATTATGATGTTGTGCTTCATGGATCCAGTATGAAAATTGATGAAATGCGGTCCCTAGATGATTTTAGGCCGGTACCTATGTACTGGTAAACATATTGGCCAGTACAAGAGCCAAGGGGGTTGTAGCTCCCTTCCAGGAGCAGCTGGAAAACCCGTGAAGGTTGGAGCCTTCAGTAGGTTAGCGCCTACGTACTAGTAAATGGAATGGCTAGTACAAAAGCTAAGAAGGTTGTAGCCTTCTGCAGGTAGTAGCCTGCGTGCTGGTAAAGGACTGCACCAGTACATTGTAAAAGAAGTTTCTTATTAAAAGAAGATAGAAACAAATTGCAGCAGGTGGTTTTCACCCACGTTGGGTTTCCACCTTATATCATGGTGTTCATGTGTGCTCTTTATGTGTGATGATCTGTTCTGTTTACTGTTCATATGGTTAATAATGTTGTGATGCATTCACTGAAGATAAACTCACTAAATGATAAAGGTTACTGCATGTACGCTGGTTGCATTTAACACAATCGCGTATATACGCAGATATCCTTAACCGAAGTCGCGTATATGAATCTGAGTATGAAAAATGAAAAAGTTTTAATGACGTGATAATACTGATTCACCCCCCCCCTCTCAGTATTATTTCCAACAGGAAAGTGTGCCTTGAATATAATTTTTACTATCTACATTGCTCCATAGATGGAGGCCCTTCAAACTCAAACCAATTGGTTGTGTATTATTGGAAAACATCCATAGATTTCATTAACCTCTTATGGTGGCAATGCATGTGAGTGTCGTGCATTATGAAGAATTGTCATTATGATTTTCCCAAAATTTTGAAATGATGGGTTTGAATTGTCATTAGGAGTTGTCCAAACATTGAAATGACAATTTTGAATGTGAAACTTTGGATGTTGTTTAGGACAGGAATTTATCACCTAAAATCAATCAAGAATAACCTAGGATGTCTAGAGTGGATGTCAAGGTGGGTGGTACAAGAATTGAGGATGCCTTTTAAAGGGTAAGGAAATTTAGATACTCTGTTTGATATAACTCACAATGCTGCCATTCTTAGGTGTAAATTACTATTAAGGTATGAAGATAAGTGAAATAATGTTATAGAAGAAGGAACCCAAAAGACATTGTTCATTTACATGTTAAAATTGAGCATACTAAATATGCTTCTCAAGGTAGTCCATCGATTCCAAGTTACATAATTTCTATTGAGTCGAGAAAACCAAAGCTTCATGATCATTATCCAAGGTCGAGTCCAGATGTTCAAGAGAAGGGAACTCCTATAATAAGGAGACATTCTCTTCTAGAAACTCCTAATGGGAAACCCAATTTTGTATCACCAAGGACTTAGATATTGTTTCCACAAGTTCAATCAACCAGGGGGCACATCAAAAGTGACCGATCTCTTGGCATTGGTAGGAAGTCAATTCTCTCATGATTTAGAGATTTATCTTTGTTCATATTTCTTTAGAGAAATTTCTTCAAATGCTGACATTTTGTCTATTTTATTTCAGGAAAGGCAATTCATGTTCAAGTTGATTGGTGAAGGTGATCAATATTTGAACTTCTCTTGATATTTTTTGCATTTGAAGTGTCTTCTCAATTAGTAATGTGCATTTTTATTCAAGGGTAGATCTTAATTCAAATAGAAATAAAAATTTTATTTACAATATTGTTATAGTCCTTTGTAGACACATGTTTCAAACTATAAAAAAAAATTCTTTGTATTGATTAAGGTTGTCTACAACAAGAGGAAGTGATCAAGAAGAAGTATGGAGGAATTGTACCAAAATGACCTCTGATTAAAAAGGTAGAAAATCAGTATCTGATTCTTTCGTTACGAGGCATTCATTTTGGCATAATCAGATGAGGTATTTAACTTCAACATAGGCCTCATGATTTCTAAGGCTCAAGGAAGAAGTATTACAATAAGATTTCATTGTAGCGTGGTCCTTGCCTTTTGTTGATATTTTTCTGTCTACAAACAATTGTCAGAAAAAAAAGTAATTAGTGTTATATGACATTGCCTTGCGACAGATCTTTGCAACATCTAGTGCAATTGTTAGTAAATATATACTGTTATGAAACCACCTCACAAAAAGATAGAAAAGATAGATCAACGACTTCAAAATCAGCCTCTTCGATGGAGAAACCTCCTTTACATTACACAAATGAACAATTCTTTGATGATACAAATGACAAAACCTCCTTTCTCTATATAGGAGTCTAAGGGGTCACAATATAATCAAAGTTGACATAACAGTAATAATATAAGGGCACAATAATAAAAATAGTGAGTTTCTATGGGGTACAATAATAACAATATGGGGACAATATGAGCACAATAATAACAATATGGGCTACAATGACAATAGTAATGGGGGAATCACTAGTATTATAGGGACCTAACATGCCCCTCTCCTTCAAAAAAGTGTTGTCTTCAACGCTTGAGTATTTATGGATGCTTCTGTATAAAATTCTCATCCTTCCACATGGAATCTTCAGCGGGTAAGTTCTTCCACTCAATGAGATACTCCAAAATTGATCGATTTCGTAGCTGTCAAGTTCTTGTTTCTGTGACTACTTCAGGTTCCAATATGATTTTTCCTTCCTCATCAAGTTCTGGCAATATTGTTTGAACTGGGAGCTTGTCACATATAACCTTCTTTAAGCACGAAACATGGAAAATTGGGTGCACTTGGGAAGTTGTAGGAAGCTCCAATTTGTATGCCATAGTACCAATATTTTGCAACACCTTGTATGGACCATAATAATTTGGTCATAATTTATTATCCTTCTTAGCTTACTTGAGGGTCATTTGTTTATATGGTTGTAGCCGTAGGAATATCCAGTCACATACATCAAAACATTTTTCACTACGATATTGATCTTCTTTTTGTTTCATTATATTTTGCGCCAAAGTGAGGTTATCCTTTAAGAGTTGGAGAGCTTCTTGTTGATGCTCGATGTGATCTTCCATTGCTTGAACCTTAGAATTTTCTCTTAAATATGATGTGATCGATGATGGATGATATCCATAAAGTTCCATAAATGGGGTTATGTTTTGTTGCAGTATGGAAGGAAGTGTTATACTACCATCCAGCCAGAGGTAACCATCTGACCCATTATGTCTATTTATCAAAGACAAAGCAATGCAGATATCCTTCCAAACATTTATTTACTATCTCAATTTTCCCATCAGATTGAGGATGATAAAATGAGCTATGAGCTAACTAAGTACCAAGACGAGAAAATAGTTATGTCCAAAAACTTCCAGTGAAAATGGGATCTCTATCACTTACAATAATATTTGGGTTTCCATGTAGCTTTTGAATTGTTTCCATAAATGTAGTAGAAACTGTACTAGCTTTAAATGGATGAGATAATGCACAAAACTGTGCACACCTGGTAAGTCTATCAACTACCACCATGACAACACTCTTTCCTTCAGACTTGGGTAAACCTGTGAAAAAATCCATTGAAACCTCCTCCCAAAATTGGCTTGGAATGGATAAAGGTTATAATAGGCCTGGGGTCTTAATTGTTTCAACTTTATTTTGTTGGCAAACCAAACATTCTGCCACAAACTTTTGAATATCTGATTTAAGGCCATCCCAAAAAAAATACCTTCTTAACCTTCTGGTAAGTTTTTAAAAATACTAAGTTGCCTCCTAGGGGAGAAGTGTGCAATTCCATAAGAATCTTTTGTTTGAGTTGGAATTATTCCTAGGTATAAGCGATCTTTGTACCAAAGCGAATCATTTTCCATCTCAATGTATCAGATGTATTGGGATCTTGTTGTAAATTTTGAATGAGTGACCACACTTCTTCATCATTCTTCCATTCATCCCTTGCTTTGTTTATTCAATTTGGTTGGATAATAGAAATGGTGCAAAGCAATGCTTCCACATCCTCATCCTTTCTTGAGAGTGCATCTGCCACAAAAATTTTATTCCCTTTTTTGTAGATGATTTCAAAGTCATAACCCAACATCTTTGTGACAAATTTTTGCTACTCATCTGAAGATAATATTTGTTCTAAGAAGTATTTAAGACTATCATGATTTGTTTTTACCTTGAAGTGTCTTCCAATTAGGTAGGGTCACCATTTCTTAAGTGCATGTAGTATTGCCAACATTTCCTTCTCATAAATAGCTTTGTGTAAATCCTTTCCATTGATTGGATGACATTATAAAGCAATGGGTCTTTCTTCTTGCATTAAAACAACACCAATTCCATTTCCTAGTGCATCACATTTCACAATAAAGGTTTTTGTGAAGTCGGCATAGGTAAGACCAGTGCTTGGCACATTGCCTCTTTAATATGTTCAAAGGGCTTCGTTGCTTGTGGAGTCCATGAAAATGCATCTTTTTTCAATAATGTTGTTAGAGGTGCTGCTATTATCCCATAATTCTTAACAAACTTGTTATTATACCTTGTCAACCCGAGGAACCCTCACATATGCTTTATGGATGTGGGGATTTTCCATTCCTTAATGACTTTTATTTTTCTAGGTTATACCTTAACACCTTCATGAGATATAATATGACCTACATATTCCACCTTTTTTACTCCAAAGAAACATTTGGAGCTTTTTGCATATAATTATTTATCCTCCAATAGTTTGATAACCCTATCTACATGTTGAACATGATCCTTCCAAGACTTGTTGTAGATTAGTATGTCATCAAAACTTACTAACACAAATTTTCTAAGGAAGGGCTTGAAAATAGAATTCATTAAACCTTGAAATGTAGAAGGTGCATTGGTAAGGCAAAAAGGAATGGCCAAAAATTCACAATGACCCTCATGAGTTCTAAATGTTGTTTCCAGAATGTCTTCAGTCTTCATTCTGATTTGATGATATCCTGAACAAAGATCCAAATTGGTGAAATAAATTGATCCATGAAATTCATCCAATAATTCATTAATGACAAGAATGGGAAATTTATCTTTAATAATTAGGTTGTTGATATCCCTATTATCCAAACACGTGCCATGATCCATTCTTCTTGTGCACCAATACTATTGGAGTAGAGAAAGAACTTTGACCAGGCTGAATTATACCAGCCTCTAGCATTTCTGCAACCATATGTTCAATTTCACTCTTGGCCATAAGGATATCTCTCAGGCCTAATGTTTGGAGGAACACTTCCAGAATCAAATGAATAGCATGATCATGATCACAAATAGGTGGGAGGCATTTGGGAGTCTCAAATACCTTGGAATGATTGTCGAAGACTTTTTGAAGATCTAGAGAAATAAATGATTTCGATGTGTGAACTTCTAACGAACATAATTCTGCAATTATGTATCGTTGTTATTTCTTTAGAAGCTTTGTCATTCCATGAGAGCTCATTATGTTTCTCGTTTCCTTGTGATACCCCTTAATTCAACTTCTTTTCCTTCCGAAAAAAAAATTCATGAAAAGTTCTTGAAAATTAAAAGATATTATACCCAAGGATTGTAGCCATTGTACTCCTAGTACAACATCAACACCACCCATTGGAATGGAAAGCACTAGGGTATTCAATACATATTATCCCATGGATAGCTTGATATTATGGCACTTACCAGAGAAATTTATGTTTCTTCCACTTGCAACCATCACTTGACACTCTGGTGCTGGTCATAAGAAGAAATTCAATTCCTTTGCTATCTAATAATGAATAAAATTATGGGTACTACTTGAATCAATCAAAATTGTTACCTTTTTCTTCTTGATATGTCATTCTATCTTGATAGTTTGAGGAGTGGTTATTCTGGTCAATGCATTGCAAGATACGGTCGATTTCATTTCTTCTTTCTCTGGGGTTTGTTCCTGGTGTGTATCCTCTTCTTTTAATGTTTCTTGTTCCTAGTGTGTATCCTCTTCTTTTGATGTTTCTTGTTTTTTGAGGAAGGCCATGATTAGCCATTGCCAATGCTTACATAAGTTGTAGGGATGGGAATATGACCATTAAAAATGGGCATTTTTCCAAACAATTGGTCTTGTACCCTCTTTCTCACCATATCTCAAGCATTACTTACCTTTATGGTTAGAAGAGGAGGAATAAGATGAATTGTAGTCTTCCCCAATCTATACCCTAGATGCTACTATAGGAGGGGGGTAACCTGATGAAGATGACCTAATTGAGAAAATCCTCTAGAATCAGCTCCCCAACACCATGTCTATTGAGGAGTTAGTGAAGAAATCTGAAGATAACCCTTGGACTAATCTATGCCTAGCTGACTCAAGCCCTACTCATGTCAAGATGATAGAATTTGGACCAGAAAGAACATTGAAAATCAACCCCTCTCTCTGTACATCAAGAATAGGAGTTATCTGACATGATAAGAAAGCATCTGGATGCCTTTGCCTTGAGTTACAAGTAAATTAAGGGAGTGCACCCTTCAGTGTGTACTCACCACATTTACATCAAATAAGGTTGCAAGCGAGTGCGCCAAATCAGAGGAAAATGAACCTAGCCCTCAAGGATATAATCAAAGAAGAGCTACAAAAATTGTTGGGTGCAGGGTTCATTTACCCCATATCAGATAATGAGTGGGTGTCTCCTATGGTAATGGTACCAAAGAAAAATGGAAAGTGGAGGATCTATGTGGATTATCGAGAGTTAAAAAAATCCACAAAAAAGGACCATTTCCCTCTACCTTTCATTGACCAAATGTTAGATGGACTGGAAAGAAAGAATTTCTTCTCTTTCCTAGATGGATTCAGTGGTTACAATGAGATCCAGATCAGCTTAGAGGACCAAGATAAAACCAAGTTCACCTATCCTTGGGGTACGTTTGCTTATAGGGGGTTTCCTTTTGGGTTATGTAATTCCCCTGCCACTTTTATAGGGCAGTCCTGAAAATATTTGCAGAGCTATTCCATGACACTATGGAAATTTATATGGATGATATCACCCCCTATGGGTGTGATTTCCTAGAGACTCTCTCTAACTTGGGAAATGTATTTAAAAAATTCATTCAAATGAACTTATCCCTAATTCTAGATAAGTGTGATTTCTTGATGACTGCAGGGACTATTCTAGGTCACTCAATATCCCAGAAAGGACTACAACTAGACTCAAATAAGATAACTATCTTAAATAGGGTCCCTACTCCTCATATGGAAAGGGATTTCATAAGTTTCTTAAGATTTTCTAGATAATATAGGAGATTCATAAAAGACTTCAGCAAGGTAGCCTCACCTTTGTTTGGGTTATTGGCCAAGGACTCCGAATTTTTATGGCCATAAATCTGCCAAGAGACCGTAGAAACCCTAAAGGACAAGTTGACTATTGCACCTATACTCTGAGGCCCAAATTTGACTCTTCCTTTTGAAATACATGCTGATGCCTCAGACAAAGCTATAGGAGAAGCTATGGGTCATATAGATGACAAGCTACCTTATGCCATTTACTTCATCATCAAAAATCCGTCCAAAGTTGAGTTGAACTACACTGTGAATGAAAACGAGCTCCTAGATATTGCCAACTCCTTGAATAAATTTAGACATTACATTATTGGTTACCATACGTTTGTACATTCTAACCATGCCCCATTAAATATTTGAGGAAAAAACCTGATGTGAATGATAAGATTATTATATGGTTACTTTTGTTACAAAAATTTGATCTAACTATTATTGATAAGCTTGGCAGAGAAAAAATAGTTGCATATTTTATTTTTTCCGGATTGGCTTTGCCTACAGGTGAGGAAGGAATGGTTGATGACCAGCTGCTAGATGATCATTCAATCACCATTTCAATTCTCTCTCCATGGTTTTCTAACATAACCAACTACTTAGTAGCTACACAGTTCCCTCCAAATATTTCCTCCAAAGAAAAAGAGTAGAATTATAAGGAAAAGCACCCCATTCAACTGGATTGGGGGAATTCTCTTCAAGGTGGGCGCAAATCAAATTCTGAGAAGATGTGTAAGGCAGGAGGAAGTTTTTGACATCCTTCTAGCTTGTCATGATGGGCCTTGTGAAGGTCACTTTGTAGCCAAAAGGACAACCTTCAAGGTACTACAAGCTGGCTATTATTGGCCCACTCTCCACCAAGATTCAAGAAGATATACGAACCAATGTGACCGGTGCCAAAGAATAGGGAAACCTACTCCTAGGGATGAAATTCCTTTGCAACCTCAAGTGAATTTTGAGCCATTTGAAAAGTGGGGCATGGAGTTCATTGTGTGCACTGACTACTTAACAATGTGGGCTAAAACCAGAGCTATCAAGGTAGCCACAGAAGAGAAAGGGTCAATTTATTGAGGGAGAATGTGTTTTTCAAGTTTGGATACCCTAGAGAGCTAGTCACTAATCAAGGCACTCAAGTCACCGCACACATGATTAATAATCTGTTAAGCTAGCATAAGATCAAGCACAGGAAGTCCACTCCTTACCAACCTTAGGACAATGGAGAAGTATATGTCACCAACAGAGCATTGGATAGAATTCTCACAAAAGTGGTGAGAAACAGCAAGAAATATTGGGCTGACAGACTAGTGGAGGCCACTTTGGCCTACAATACAACTTGGAAGAAAACCAATGGATTCACCCCTTATGATTTGGTCTATGGGAAAAAGGCTCTGCTCTCCATTGAGTTTGAGTACAACACTATAAGGATGCCACCACAATTTTTTCTAGATGTTACAAGGGCACGTTAAGAGAGGATGCTCCAACTCAATGTGTTAAATGAATTCAAGATGCATGCTCTCCTGCATACATATGTGACTCAAGCACAAAGAAAGGTTTGGCATGACAAAAGTATCAGAGACAAACTATTTCAAGAAGGTAATTAAGCTTTGATGTCTGACTCTAGGTTCAAGGATTTCAAAGGCAAGTTGATGACCAGATGGTTGGGTCCATATGTGATAGAAAATTGCCATGACAATGGGGCTATTTAGATAAGAACCATTAATGAAGAGGGTATCCGCTTTCTTGTCAATGGGTATAGATTTAAATTCTACAAAAAACCTCTGTCAAAGGAGGAATTCATTAGTAGTATCAGTAAGGTAGTAATGGTAATTGAAGGATTCTCAACTTCCATCTCACCAAGTTCTTCAAGCCTGTTGAATCTTTGAAAAAAATAAAAAATAAAAAAATTAATAGACCCAAGTGAAAACCTCCATGAGGCACATGAATCCCACTCTTGGGTTGAAAACCTCCTTGAGGCAACCCAAGAGTTAAAAAAAAAGGGAAAAAAGAGAAAAATAAAAGACCCCTAGGTGAAAACCTCCTTTAAGGCACCTAGGGTAGGCAACCATGATGAAAACCTCCTTTGAGGCAGCCTGGTTATCTTTTAAAAAAAAGAAGAGAAAAACACAAAAATAATGGTAGGGACCCCAAACCTGCCCACTCATAATAGTGCTGGTTTTTGCAGGTTTTCAAGAAAATAATGGACACAGATATTAGAGGGCAGAAAACCATGCAAAATCCCATGCTTTTCTTCATTCATTCATCCGTACTCATCTCCAACCATAGAAAAATCCAATTTTCAGGCAATTCTGTGACTTCTACAGGATTTCCTGTAGTTACGATAGGAGTTTCTTGTAGTACTACAGGAAGTCCTGAAAATCTATAGGAATGGGAGTCTGATGGAAAAATCATGATGCAGGCCTATTTTGGATGGAAAAATGATGCCATTAACTTCACCAAATCTCAATCGACACCCATTAATTCAACCCACCTCACTTACCACTCCATGGCCACAACTTCCACTCAATCCAATATCTATTCACCCTCCAAGCAAAAGAAAGGCCACATAAATTCAAAAAAAATGAAGCTACATGATTTCCTGTAGTACTAGAAACCCTGTAACAACCTATTTTGAAGCAACAGGATGCTCCAAGCTCAACCTTCAGCACCCATGCATTGGAATGGAGTAACACAACTACAGGCACTATGACACCTCTCCAAACCTTAGCAACAACAGAAAAAGCCAACACCTGCACATCAACCAGAAGACAATCTATCAATAGAATAAAATCAACAAAAAGAGAGCAATAGAGAAGATGTATTTGAACCATGAGTAGCACTGCAGAGCCACCCTCCAACATGCATCAACAAAGCAACGAAAGCCACAGGTATGTCACCTCATCCACACTCTCTCATAAGTATGAATATGATTTAAAATGTAGGAATATGAAAAAAAGTTGGTTTTATAAGTGAAGGTGGATAGTTAACTTGGCCACCCTCAGCCTGATAACAAAAAGTTAAAGTGATAGTCAATTGAACACGTGGAAATGTCACATCAAAGGGAATGAATCGGAAAGGTGGTCGAGTTACATTGTAAAAGAGTGGCTGATGATTACGAGGAAGGGTTCCATGATAACTAATAGTGGGACCAATGGTCCAAAAGGAGAAATAGATACTCAACCACCCAACACATTGCTCAATGAAATCGACCATAAATAGAAATATTCACTAACTTTCATACAAGACATTGTTAGTTTAAATATTTTGAGAGCTGGGACTACCTGGAGGAGCCATAGAAGGAAAATATAATCTTAGCCATCCAATAATGAGCACCTACAGGAAACACAAGGAAACTAAAGGAAACCGTGATGAAATCTAGTCTCGGCCATCCTACAGTGAGCACCTATAAGAAAACTACAAAAAACAGTGAGAATTGTAAAAAATGTTGTGAGGGGGTGCCTAGGGCCCAAAAATTCAATAATTCTCCTCAAACAAGGAATTTCAGTGAAACGTAGGTGCCATATCGTCTGTTCTTTCATTTTTAAAGAGAAAAATAAGATAAATTATCATTTCTTTTAGTAATTACAGTGTGCATAGAGATAGGCAGAAATGTGTGGAGTATTGTGTAGAGTGAAAGGAGAATTGTAGTCATCACCTTCCTAAACTCTATAACCCTCATCAGCTGGGAAAGATCTTAATCTATAGCCACCAAAGTTTCATACAATCAGATTGACAAAGAGAGAAGATGACATGGGGTTTCAACAGAAGGGACCCCACTAGAACAACTAGAATACATCAACATCCTCTTGTGGTAGAAATATTTATAAGGCATCAATGGTTGAGATTCTTTGAGCTACTTAGGGGATATAATGATGATATAGCTATGGAATTTGCAATGTCACTCATACCTCAAGCTAGATTTAGTGCCACATTTGTAGTAATAGGATTGTCAGTAACAATTACCACTGAAAGCATTAGGAGAATTACTACACTTCCTCTAGGTTTATAATGGAGAAAACAGGATAAATCTAGTAGCACTCTTGCCAAGAAGAAATTTTTCGTGGAAAAGAAGGAACCAACTGAGGAAAAATGGGATTAGAATGGATTTTGTATCCTTGGGATGAAGTAAGATATCACATTCTCAAGTATATTTCTTGTGAGGGTAGGTTTAGTATAGTCTATGGTTACCAGTTTAGACTCCTCCATGAGCTGAGATTTGGAGAAGAGTTACGTCCTCATAAAATAATTACCGTGCCCTACTTTTTGTCGCAATCAATAATAGACATGAGCATCAAAGTACAAGAAGGGAACCATCAACAGCTGGGACATCATTGATTGATAAAGCTCATACTATAAGATTCCCTAAGCCAATTAAGAATCCCTTTTATGTGGTCAAAATTTGCAAAGATGAATAGAGAAGATGTAATTCAAGCAATTAAGTATGAAAGAGACCCTACTTCTTGTGGTGAGGAAGAGGAAGAAGATCCAGAAGAAGAAGAGCAATAAGAACTTGAAGAAGAGAAGCATGGAGAAGAAGAAGAGGAACAAGAGGAAGAAGATGAGAAAGAAATAAATGAAATAAAGGAAGAAAATGATAGTAGGGAAGAAGCATAAAAGTATGTATCAAGTCCTAAAATACATAACAAGGAAGGAGAGGAATCCACAAGAGTGTCTTCTGAGCCCATAGAGAAGAAGACAACTACTGCCTTGACTTCTCTAAGTACACCTATAAAATCAACAAGAAAGAGGCAGAGGCAAACTTCCCTATACTTCAAAACAAGGAGGAGCACCAGGATAAAACAAAGGAGACCTCAAACACCTAGCAATACTCCTATAATCATTGAGGACTCACTAATATAACAAGAAAAGTTAGTCCCTCTAGGAATGAGAGGGGAAGCGGGAACATCAAAACAGGCTTCCCCAAAGTCACCAATCACCTATGTTAGGAGTTTTGTCACTAGGTCAACCTCAACAAAACAAATTAAAGAACCTTTGTCCCCTTTTAAAAAAGGAAAAGGCCTCCTACAAGAAACACAGACATACCTACAAGAAACATAGACAATCCTATAGGAAACTCTGTCAAAACTACATGAAACACAGAAATAGGAGCGGGAAGGACAATAGGGACAAAGGGAAGGAAAAGAAGCGGGAAAACAAGTACTAGGGGAGATAGATACTTGAAAGACAGTAAAGGGAAAGTCCCAAGAGCTACAAGAACCTAGCCCATAACCAGATCTCAGCTCCAATTATAGATTCATTGATGGAGGCAGAGTAATACCACAATTATTTTCCATCCCTCTATTCTTTGAGCTTGAAAAGGAGAGAGAAAGAACAAATCACTAGATGAAATATTCTAAATAAAAAAGTGTAGAGGATGCGGGTCATATGAAGGAGAAGCTACTAGAGATGGGCATAGAGTTGAGTAGGATAAGAGATAAGGAAAGAGTGATAAAATCTCAACTGGAGATTGAGAACACATGGCTGAGGAGGCAAGTACAGGAAAATGATAGCCAATTGGCAACTATGGAAAGTCTCTCCTCTAAGGCACTCCATTGCAGGATGCCAACAAAATAATATGCCTTATACCTCAAAGAAAAATGGCTGCAATTTCAGATAAAAACCCTAGCACAATGAGGGACTATGCCTTTCCAAGACTATAGGAAGTTCATTGAGCTCTGTGACCAAAGCACCCTGGAGGACCATTCTATGGCTGTCATTAGCACCCACAACCTCATTGCTAATGATCCCCAGCTTGTACCAAGATACCTAGCTACAAAAGAGCAAGTAATCACTCATTTTGAGAACACTTTGAGATTGTTAGGGGATGAAAGCCAATAGACATGTCAATGAAGAAGATGTCCCTATATTCTTCCATGATCGTATCCACCCACTTCTATTGCATGGAGGAACCCTTCCCGGGGGACATGGATGTGGCTATGATGTTCCCCTATGTTTGAGAGTGAACCATAAAGAAAACAAATTTCCCAGTCTCAGAGATGATCTTACTGGATTTATTAGCAAAGATAAATGAGATGGGGGTAGGTGGGGCTACCTCCAGTATCCTATTTAACTTATTACCCAAAGAAATAATAACTATGTGAGTTATCGACTCATATAAAACATGACACTTCCACAACTATGGTTGGACTAATAATACATCACAAACTTCAAGAGGAGAAACATCACACAATACCTCATCCATGATGAGCTTGATGTTGTATGAAAGGTGAAACTTCTGGCTGATGTCAAGATCTCATCCATGGTAAAGCCATCTTATGGTGTACGACTATATGTGTGGTGTGGTTGGTACACCTAACTAGTTCATGACCTCTATTGAAATAAGGTTTTTTTGGCTCCCATTGTTGAAAATTAATTGCTACAGGGAACCCTTCACCCCCAATTGTGAGTGGAAAAGATGCTCCCCTGCCTCTAGATCTTTGGGCTTAATCTTTTGGATCTCAGTGGTGGCAACAATAGCACTGGGCTTCACATCAATAATATGCTTCCCTTTGTCATTCCCCTTGTTAGGTTCTGATTCCGAGTCAAAACATGCATCTAATTATGAAGTCTTCAGCTTGACCACCAGTGGCTTCTTGGCTCGACAATCACTTGTGTTGTGAATGGGGATCTTATGGAACTCATACCACTTCCCTGTGCCCTTCTTCATCTTCGTGGTGTTGTTCTTTTCTTTCATCTTTGACTGGTTGTTCTTGGTCACCTCGCCTTTGGTTTGTGCTTTATTTTGGGTTTGGGAATGCCTTTCCCTTACTTAGATTTTCATATCCAAAGTCTTGCTTCTTTTGTTTTAACTTCTACTCGATATTGATAGTGTATCAGTAGGTAGCACCAAGTGATGAGATGTCTAGGAACTTGACGCTGTCTTGGATGTATTTGTTCAAACAACCATGGTACTTGAGTACCAGATTTTTCTCATAATCCTTGATACCCAACTTCATGTGAAGGGCATGAAAAATATTTGTGAACTCTGGCACGTCTTGGTCCCTTTCCTGTTGTAGTGTGGTCCACTTTATGTACTTATCTTCATAGCTCCCGACAGGATAATATTTCTCCTTGATGGCATCTCTAAAAGACTTCCAAGTGTGTGCGATTAAAAGCAGTGAGGGTTCCCTCTTGTCCTTCTGCTCACAGTAGGCTTCCCACCAATCCTTGACATAGGGGGTGGCTTTAAGGAGTGAAAAAGTAAACTTTTCCCTACTGGAATAATCATTAACTGAAAAATACCCTTCCAATAGATTTAACCATCTATCTACAATGTATGCATCTATCTGGCGTTCAAATATGGGAATATCAAAGTTGACTTGTACCTTGAAGAGAGTGGTGCCTCTAGAGTGGTTGCTGAATGAAGATGTGTCGCCTGTGGGCATCCACCGAAGGATCTGGGAAAATTTATTCATCATCGCATTCCTTGGTCGCTTGAGGTATTCTTCAAGCAATATTTTGAAGCGATCTCTTTCTCCCTTGTCTTTCTTTTCTTCTGCCATGGGAATCCATTGCGATTTACGAGGCTGGTCTTGTAAAGATTCAACAAGTTCAAGTCCTAACTCTTTATACATGACCTTGTACACAAGTTCATGGATGCTTAGAGTTCTACATGTGAAGTATGTGCACTATCATCCTATTGATGACCTTCAGTTGGCCATCAACTTTGTTGAGCTT